>CAJNJA010057730.1:0-24217 GCA_905231915.1 Symbiodinium necroappetens
TGTACATGTGTATGTGTATGTATATATATATATGTGTGTGTGTGTAATAAAAATACATGTGATACATATGTATGCATATATATATATACGTGACACCTTATATACCAAATTTCGCATGCTATATATGATATACAAAATCAGAAGCTTGAAAGTTATATGCCGTATATCAAACATCAAGTATCGTCTGTGATGTCGTTTCGCAACTTTTTGCCATGTATTATATATATATATATAGATATATATATATATATATAGATATATATATATATATGTATGTATACATATATATATATAGTTATAGTTATCCAAATATTTCTTACATACTCGACATTGAGTATTATATACTATACGCTGTATATTTCATGGGATATATACATATATACATATATATATATATGTATGTATGTATGTATGTATGTATGCATACATATATACAGCATATCATTTTATGATCTGTTTTAGTATATTGTATTTTACTATAGTATGTTACTTGCAATGACTCAGTTTCGCTTCGGCTGCCGCAAGGATTTCCTTAAATCACGGACCGTGCGCAAGCACCACCCAAGGATGAGTTCAGGATTTCGGTGTCAGGAGCCTTATACCAGAAGTCGGCCCCTAAACCCTAAACCCTAAACCCTACACCCTAAACCCTAAACCCTAAACCCTAAACCAGAAGTCGGCCCCTGTTCTTCTCCGCAGGCTTCCCTGGGCCACGAGTCTGCACGCGCCACATGACCCGCTCCGCGCCGGCTGGGAGTGAAATGGTGGTGGCCTGCAGTGCACTTGCGGCAAGCCCTTGGGAGGGCCTCGGACTTCTACCAGCGCCTACAATATACTGCAAGGTACTATGATATACTATAATATACTATGATGGTTTACTTGGCAAATAAATGTGTGCATTGTTGTTGGAACTGGAGTTTAGACTTAGAGGGTCCTCGAAGCGGAACGGTGTAAAACTAAGGCTGACACTGTGGCACAAGGACCCAGCCGTCTACGTTCTCCATGGGTGCTGTCGACGGCGCTGTCGGAACCCTGAACTCCCCCGGTTGAAGCCCGAAACCACGGGTTCCGCTTGCCTTGTGCTGCAAGCGGTGGTTGTCCCACACCTCGGAACTCGACAAACCCGCGGCCCCTCTGCTCAAAGGCCAGAAAGCTCACAGCCCACGAGTAGCTAAGGTTTAGACCTCCCTCAACACCTAAGGTTTAGAGCTCAGGGTTTGTGAAACCCTGACCCTAAACCCCAAAAAAGACCTACAGCCCTGAAAGTCTGAATGCGAGGGGCCAGAAGATCATCTGTCTGCCAGCGATGGCAGTAGGTGCTCTGCAGCACCTCGTCTCCGAAATGGCAGCCAGAATTGGGGTGGAGGGTTCAGCATTTGGGGCTTGAGGCTTCGAGGATACGGATTTTCGGCTGGTGGGCTTCGGGCTTGGTGTTTGGTTGAGGAGTTCGGGGCAAGGAAACCTCTATCCTGCACCATGTCCCTCAGCAGACGCTTTCATCGACTACATCGAGAGGCTGACAGGCGATGTAAGCAACTGCTATAACAAATGTGTTACGAGCACCCTTTGCCTCCCGAACATAGCAAAGACAAGGCACGTGCTCCTGAAGATCTGCGAGCAGTTGCTTTGACTCCTCCTGCTCTCATGGTATCGAGGCATGGGGATCTCGCCACGTGGGAGATCTACTGTCACATAACATAAAATACCATAACACACTATAACTTCCGAGGTATACTATTCACTATCAATTACCATTATGTACTATAATATACTATTGTTTACCATGCATGATATACATAATTTTCCCTCATATACTCGAGTGCAGCTGCACGTAGGCAGCAGGTGCCTCCCAGGACCCTAAACCCTAAACCCTAAACCTAGGACCCTAAACCCTAAAGCCTAAAGACCAAGATCCCTCCTCACCGAGGCCCTCAATGCGAGAGACGTAGGCCTCGTTCACGAACACCTTGGGTTTAGGGTTCAGCGTTTAGGGTTTAGGGTTTAGGGGAGCTTCAAGCCTGAAAAGGGGCAGTTCTCTAATCAGGGTGCCTGTGTACGTCCGGAATAGTTCGGCAGCCTCTAAGAAAAAGAGCCTAGAAGTAAGAGGGACCCAATTCAGAGAACTACCCAAAAGTCTACGAGACTCCACATGATCAATCTCGGCGGCAACTTTGCAGCTTACCCCGTAGCTGTGCTGAACCTTACCACTGAACCCTGAAGCCTAAACCCCAATACCCTAAACCCACTATTATATTCTATCGTCCAAATTCTTTATTCCATTCTCCAAAACGGTATATATTGCCACGTATAGAATATGTATTACAAATGTTATATTACACATTCCAAACCTATAGAGTCTCCGGGACCGCCGAAAAGGGATGCCACGGCACAACCTCCCTGCCACTGAGGGGATGGGAGCGAAGCACATCGTGAAAGATATCCTGGCCAAAGAAAACCCTAACCCTATACCCTAAACCCTAAACACAGCAAGGAAGGCACAAGGAAAACACTCCAAACCCTAAACCCGAAAAGGCCAGAACCTTTTCGTCAATGCGCCGAAGCGGGAGCGTTTTACTGGCTTAGGAGTTTGGGCGAGCTTTCAGGGAGCCGAAAGCAGCCCCTAACCCCTGACGCACGAGAAATCCCGCGCCCAGTTTGGATCTCGCAATGCCCCGAAAAACTCAACGCTCGCTACGTGCATCGGGGGGTGGCATAAACACTAGGTACGTGCGTCTGGGGTGCTATTAGAACTCAACCCTTGTCTTCATCTCTGCGATGGTTTGGAAAGTCAGGGCTCTCTCAAACGGTCGGTGTGTTCATTTGCTGCATTTTGGCGATTGGAAACAATCGTTCGTCCGCCGTATGCTAGTCTCTCTCTGGGGAGGATGTTTCCAGCGCTCTACTGTGTGCTGGTACAGGTGAGGGGCTCTAAAGTGCTTGCAGAAAGTGCGTGCAGAGGCTCGGAAGCTGTTGGGAAGGGCCGCGGCGAGCTCTGAAGCCGTTAAGAACGAGCTCTGAAGCTGTTAGGAATGAACCCTAAACCCGGAAATCCTGAACCCTCAAAGCCCTAAACCCCAAGTCCGTCCGGCGCAGGCTGCCAACCGCCTGCTGCCATCTCTGGCAGAGGTACACCACCGTTGTGAGCCTCAGATGCGGGTAAGGGTTTAGGGTTGCTGAGTTCGTCATTCTGCGGTTGGTCGGCCGCAACTTAACCCTGGATTCTGCAATAACATGCAACCGCTACTTAGCTCTACTTCGACAGGTTTTAAGACCCGAAACCAGGCACGGACCCCGATGCATACTCTGATTCTACGGATTCTGAACCCTGGGCCGCGCTATGCAGTCCTGGGGCCAAGTTGTGACCCGCACGGAGGCCCTGCACCCGGCCCCGAAGCTCCGCTGCGAGGGGCGCCCCGGCGTCGGCAAAGAGGGTGTCACCCAGCGGGCCCTCGTGATCATCACTATCATCATCACATCATCACTGTTGTTACTCTTTGCAGCACTGTTAAAACTACCGTTTTTGGGCCAGAAGGAAAGATGGGGGGTCACAGGACTCGCCCCTATTGCTGCTACTGCTGCTGCTGCTGCTGCTGCTGCTGCTACTACTACTACTACTACTACGACGACGATACTACCCAGTCCGATTACTACTAGTCATCTTGATCATTACCATGAATGAGGATAAGAACTGTAGTAGGGACGGCAAGACTGCGAATCCTAGCAAGAGAAAACCTACTAATGCTTGCGAACGAGTTACTGATACGAACAGCAAATCCAACCAGTCACACTGGTGATACGTCTGACAAGAATAACAATAGCAATACCCATAATGATAACAAGAAGAATAAAAACCGATAACCAATCACGAGACTGATATCAATAGATATTGTCAAGGAGGGAAAGCAATGGAATCGCTCAAAGACTTGACTCTAGGTCATGAAACTAATGGCCGAGACTTCCTTTCACTTGTGTGTAGTCCGCCGTTTCATTGAAAATGTAGACAACTACGGCATCCGAGCGGAAATCATGCGTTTTTGTGCATTGCTACCTGTGCTGAAGACACACTCCCTAAACCCTAAACCCCAAACGGTACACGCTAATCCAGCAGTGTTATTGTTGCTGTTGGCGTTCTTGTTACTTTTGTTGCTGCTATTATGGATACTATTGTTGTTATTGCCACTACTCTTATTAATTAGTGCTGTTGTTGTGCTTGTTGTTATTGTTGTCATTGGTGTTTACGATTATTGCTATGATTGCTGGTACTTGTGTAAATACTATTAGTTTGACTATTATCATTTATCTTGTGCAACGGTTAGTTATTTACACTATTTTAGTTGTTTTGATTGTTATGATTAGCAGCAGCAGGAGCAGGAGGATGAGTAGTATCAGTATTCCTCTTGTTACTCGTATCAGTCTTATTGGGGGGTTTTACTGTTCTGGACGAGAAACCATCAGCCCTAAACCCCAAACCCTAAATCCTAGACCCGAAACCCTCGGGCCTAAACCGTAAAGCCTAGACCCTTGACCCTCAAGCCTAAACCCTAAATCCTAAACCCTCAACCCTAAACCCTAAATCCTAAATCCTAGACCCCAAACCCTCAACCCCAAACCCTAAACCCTTGACCCTTAACCCTCAAGCCTAAACCCTAAATCCTAAACCCTCAACCCTAAACGCTAAACCCTAAATCCGAAATCCTAGACCCGAAACCTTCAACCCCAAACCCCTAAACCCTAAACCCCAAACCCTAAACCCTAAATCCTAGACCCTAAACCCTCAGGCCTAAACCGTAAATCCTCTAAACCCTAAATCCTAAACCCTCAACCCTAAACCCTAGAGCCTCGGGCCCGACCGGGATGTCCAGGGCATACAGCAGGGTGGGGCCC
The DNA here is from genome assembly GCA_905231915.1 of Symbiodinium necroappetens. Taxonomy (NCBI): domain Eukaryota; class Dinophyceae; order Suessiales; family Symbiodiniaceae; genus Symbiodinium; species Symbiodinium necroappetens. Next base: position 4,885 of record CAJNJA010057730.1, read on the forward strand.
CCGGGCTCCGGCGCCTCAAGGCTTTTGGCTTTAGGGTTTTTTGGGGGTTAGGGTGTCGGGTGTAGGGTTTGGGGTTTAGGGTTTGGGGTTTAGGGTTTAGGGCTTGGGGTTTGGGGCTTAAGCTTTAGGGTTGAGGGTTTAGGGTTTAGGCTTTAGGGTTGAGGGTTGAGGGTTTAGGGTTTAGGGTTTAGTGTTGAGGGTTCAGGGTTTAGAGTTTAGGGTTACTAGGCGTTACGAGGGCTTGCTTTGTAAGTTTTATACGAAATTGTTAAGAGCTTGGGCGCCGAAGTTATGACCGAACCTTTGACCGAAGGTTTTGAGCGGGCTTTCCTTTTGGAACCTGATTTCCAATTTGGGGCCGGGCTGGACTGGTCTATTTCGCTCTTGAGGGTTTAGGGTTTAGGGTTTGCGGTTTAAGCTTCGGGGTTTACGGTTTAGGGCTTCCGGATTCGGGGTTAAGGTTTATGGTCTAGGGTCTGATGTTTTGGGGGTCTCTCGTCAAGATTCTACAGGGTTTCGGGCTTGAGGTCTCGGGTCCAGGGCTTCGGAAGGCCTCAAAGCCGCGGCCCCAACGCTCTTGCAAAAAAACTGATGCCCCCAAACCTGCACTTTTCTAGGACTGCAGGGTGTAGAGTCTAAGTAGGATCACCCAGTATGCTGAGGAGTTTCGAGAACGGTGAGCTCGCTGGGTGCCCGGCGTAAGAGTTGTCGGAATGCCAGAAATCCTGTCCTGTGCCACGTTGAAATCTGAAATGTCCCACTAACAGTCACTCCCCACCTGAAAAAGCAACCGAAGGCTCGAGGCATCAAGGTATCGCTTCTCCTTCTTGGGTTGTATCTGCATGCTTCTCTACAACTTCTACGACCGAAACCCTAAACCCCCTAAACCCTAAACCCTTGTTGGTACTGGCTTCCCTGCATTGGGCCCAGCAATGTAGGCCGATCCTCGCAGAGCAGGATCTCGGTTGCAAACTCCTGGGTGTGGGTGCGTATAGGTCCGGGGTGTGGGGGTTTCAAGACATGACACGAACAATACTTACACATACATCGATGATAGATGTATGTATATATATATATATAGTACATACACAAACATATATATATATGCATACCCTCATCATCACCAGCATCATCATACCTCCATAAATGTGTACGTATGCATAATATACATAATGTGTAGAAATATTGGATGTATATGTGTATATATATATACATGCAATCTATATATATATATACATGTACATAAATGTGTGTATATAAAAGTTATGTGTATATACAGATAGATATATATATATGTGTGTGTGAAAGAAGCATCTTTGAATCTATTTGACGCATTCATCCGGTTACTATAGATAATATTAGAAGGATTGTAAATAATGTAAACGTACTTGACGTATGTTAGTTATCTTAACTTTTCTACTTATTTAGTTTTGAATTATTTAGCTGTTTTAACTATTTTATTATTGTAATTATTTCAATTCTTTTGATTGTCTTAACTACTTAAAATATTTAAGTGAAGAGAAATCCGGGATGAGCTCAAGAATTTGAAGTATTTCAACTATCTTAGTTATTTGGGCCTCAACATCTGTTTAATAATGAAGATAATCAAAATCACTAGCCTTATCCAAGGATTTCCCCTCTTTAAATAACTACAACAACCAAAATATATTAAATGAGAGTGATTTGAATTGTTCTAATTATTTGGGGCCGAAAATTTTTGAAATATTTAAAATACGTAAAACAACATTATTCTATTATATTAAACCAGACACCCAATGATTTACATAATCAAAATAATTACAAGAAATAAAACAATCAAAATAATTGAAATAATTCAACAAATTGGGATTTTAGTTATTGTAATTATTTGGGCGACCAAATACTTTTTCATCATTAAAATGATCAAGATCCCGATATTTTCAATTGTTTTAATCAAGGAGAATCCAGTGATGAGGCCAGGGAGTTGGATTTTTCTAGTTACCTGAATTATTTGGACGCCGAACTTTCAAAGAAATAAAATAACAACAACAATAGTATTTTCTTATATTAAACCAGAAACCCAATGATTTACATAATTACAATAATTAAAATAACTAAAATAATCAAAACAATTGAAATAATTCAACAAATTGGGATTTTAGTTATTGTAATTATTTGAGCGTCTCAATTTGTTTTATCATCAAAATGATTAAGATCCCGATATTTCAATTGTTTTAATCAAGGGGAATCCGGTTGGATTTTTCTAGTTACCTTAGTTGTTTCGACGCCGAACCTTTAAAAAAAAATAACAACAACAATAGTATTTTCTTCTATTAAACCAGAAACTCAATGATTTACATAATTACAACAATTACAATAAATAAAACAATCAAAATAATTGTAATAATTCAACAAATTGGGATTTTAGTTATTGTAATTATTTGGGCGTCTCAATTTGTTTTATCATCAAAATGATTAAGATCCCGATATTTTCAATTGTTTTAATCAAGGGGAATCCGGTGATGAGGCCGGGGAGTTGGATTTTTCTAATTACCTTAATTATTTGGACGCCGAACTTTAAAAAAAAAATAAAATAACAACAACAATAGTATTTTCTTATATTCAACCAGAAACCCAAAATGAATACAATAATCAAAATACTTGAAATAACTCAAACAAGAGTAATGTAATTTAAATATTATATATATTGTAAATATTTGGGTCCCAGACTTGTGAATAATTAGAAATACAACCTGGATTTGTTCAACTAAATCAATTACTTCAACGGGGATTACCGGAGTGAGGCCAGGGAATTGAATTACTTTAATTATCATTATTGTTATTATTCTTGTTTTTTGTTATTATTATTATTTATTGCGACCCAAATCTTTTTAAAAAAAATACTATAATTGCAGCAATAGTACTGTATTACATTAGACCAGAAACTCAACGGTTTAAGTAATTAAAACAATCAAAATAATCAAAACAGTTAATGTACTTCAAATAAGGGGTATTTGAAGTATTTTTGAATATCTTAATTGTCTGGACCCCAAAAATTTTGGAGATAATTGAAATAATCAAAATCCGGATTCTTGTAATGTTTTCATCAGAGGGAATCCGGATGAGGCCAGGGATTTGGATTATTGTAGTCATTTCAACTATTTGGGGCCCGAAACTTTCGAACATATATATTCACACACGAGCATTGTACTTGTCTGTATTTCCAGGTTCATAGGATCCATCCAGCAGTGGTTTAGGATTTAGGGTGTAGGGGTTGGGGCTTTGAGGGTTTAGAAGGTTTAGAGTTCAGGCTTTGGGTTTTAGCGTTTACACTTTACGGTGTATGTTGCTGACGAAGGGAAACAGGCACTCCTAGTGACCTAGTGCATGGAGTGCACACAAGCTTTGTGATCAGGTAAGGTGGCTCGTTCTCGTGCTACCACCGACTTACGTATGCAAAAGCTCAGGGACGAAAGCCCGAAGCATGCTCCCAATACCAACTCAATCTTAAACGAGCAGGAATCATCAGAATGATGCTGCTACCACTACCACTACTGCTAATGACAATAGCAGCAACAATGCTAATAACCCAAGAATGAGAATGACAAAAATCAATTATACGGATTATAACAGAATCAACGGTAATACGAACCATGATGCTACTAACTGTACTTGTAATGGTCCTCGCTTGTCACCCTCTTTTGTGATTCTGTGTTCCTGTAAGTGGAGTACCCATACTCCCACAAGGAGCACGGTCTTGTAAGAAGGATATATACTGGAAGAAATCCTGATTTAGAGAAGCCCTCATGAATGAGTACCAGGTATGGGTCCTATATATCACTAGAAGCCCGAAGCCTCATCAAGAATCCTGCCAAAATTCTGGAACCGTGAGGAGACAAGGCACGGTACGTGGCCAGCGCACGTTGCTGCCCGGCAGCAGGGACGGGTTCTGCAAAAGCTGAAGCGACACGGAGGACGTCCTCAAAGCACAGGGTTTAGGGTTTAGGGTTTTGTAAGATTCAGGGCCTCAGGTAGTTGAGGGCTGAGAGTTTTGAGGACGAGCGTGTCGGTGCTTCCGAAGGCTGCTCAGAAGTCGATCAAAAGAACTTTAGGTTTCTACTGGACTGATCTGCCTGCAAAAAGCAGCCGTCATCCTTAGGAAAAGTACGGTACGCAACAAAAATTCGCAAGCTGACGCCGCCCGCTGCCTCCTCCAGCAAGTCCTGATCACGAAACAGCAGGAGGCCATGCTCCCAAAGCCTCATTCTCCCGAATGTCGCGACCAATCGATGTCGAGGTCTCTGGAGTTCAAGCAGAGGTCCATGGCTAAAGATCAACATTGAACGTGTGAGCTTCGAAGCTCGGAGGACCTCACCTTCCTAAATTCAGGGTTTAGGGCTTAGGGCTTGGGGTTCTAAGGTTTAGGGTTTAGGGTTTAGGGTTTAGGGTTCTAAGATTTAGGGTTTAGGGTTCTAAGGTTTAGGGTTTAGGGCTTAGGGCTTAGGGTTCTAAGGTTTAGGGTTTAGGGTTCTGAGATTTAGGGTTTAGGGTTCTAAGGTTTAGGGTTTAGGGCTTAGGGCTTAGGGTTCTAAGGTTTAGGGTTTAGGGTTTAGGGCTTAGGGTTCTAAGGTTTAGGGTTGAGGGTAGGCTTTTGAATGCCGGGGGGCAATGCGCGCAGCTGCCCAGACGGCAAATCCGGAGAACTGAGATCGAGGCCTGGTAATATCTGACTGGTTCTTTGTAGGGAATGGGGGAATGGGATTTTGGGACTACTGTAGGGGACGTTAAGGGGGACTATCATAGGGATCCATTCCCCCATTCCCCACTAAGAACCAGGGTAATATCTGGTGCTCAGGGCTGGGCTAACTACTATAATATCACCACAACAATACGAAAAAGAGCTGTGTCACAATCCCAAAGTAAAACTGTAAGAAACATGTGTTAATAAATACAAGACAACAGAAATGTATGAGAATACGATAATGTAATATGAGAATGCAAAACTCCTTGTGCAGCTGTGTGAATCACAACAAAGAAAGAGAACATCCATGCTGGCCATTGCCGGACTGGCATTGCTTGACTCAGTCATGGGTCACTTGCTGCAACTGCGCACCTCGGTAATTTGGGACGACTCATCTCAAACCCTAAAATCCTAGACCATAAACCCTACACCCTAAACTGGCTTAGCACCTCTTTCACCTTCCCAGGCGATGTGTTTCCTGCCACGAAGCCTTCGCCATCCTAACGCTATACATTCATTCCCCCAAGCCCCCAAGTGCTAGCAACCCTAGGGAGGGCGACTCGATACCCATGTCTCCCCTAAACCCTAAACCCTAAACCCTAAACCCTAAACAGTAAAGAAACGGCGCGCCTCGCACCTCGGCTCCGAAGGACCCAAGGGGCCGCAGGTCCAGGGCCTCACGACCTCTCTGAGGCGAAGGCAACTACGATTGCTGGGGTTTAGGGTTTGGGGTTTCGGGTTTAGGGTTTTGGGTTTAGGGTTTGGGGTTTAGGGTTCTAGGGTTTAGGGTTTGGGGTTTTTTGGGTTTAGGGTTTAGGGTTTAGGGTTTTGGGTTTAGGGCTTGGGGTTTTCGGGTTAAGGAGCCGTGGCATTGGAAGACGACGATTGCGAGGACTGCCGCTCCTCCTTGCTCACGCTCTTAAGCCTTTGTTGAGCTTACGGTTTATTGTTTCGGGATTCTGTACCCGGCCAGGGTTTAGGGCTTTTCCTGACAATAGCGCGTGCTGCTGACCACGGACCACTCACGTTGCAGCACTGGCGGCTGATTATACGCTATGCTAGGTTGTGCTATGAACGTTTCCACTTAACTGCCCACGGATGACTACAGAGAATGACCTGCATCGTACGTGCTTTTCTTGCTTGTTACTTCCTGCGAAGAAATACAGCCAAGCACTGAACATCTCTTTCCTATCACTGTCTTCCCACCTTCTCAGTACCGACAAAACAAATCTCATCCACAGACCGTTATGCCCTCCGCTGTAAAGCCTTGCAGAGTTCCGAGATGGGGGGGGAAGATTCCTGTACAGAGGTAGAGTCACCCTTATAACAACCCCATTTGTATCCCTTTAAGAGGAAACTTGAAGGCGCCTTTACCAAATCCTAAATCCATCCTACACCCTAAAACCTAAAAGCACTCTCTCTCTTCCGTTGAACCTCTACAAACTCGCCGGCTCTGAGTTTCGATTTCCTGCTGGCGCAGGCACCTTTGCAAAGCAGCATCGATCCTCCCTCCCACCATCCATAAGATAAGGTAGGGGTCTTAATAATTAGAATAGGGCTTTGGGGGGTTCCTTATTATAATTATAGTATAATATACCCCAAACCCTATTCTAATTATTAAGGCCCCTATATTACCGACCCTAAACCCTAAACAGTCCGAGCCCGAAACCTGCTGAGACTCTACATGATGCATGGCGACCGCAAGCCTGCGGGCCGCAGCCAGGCAGAAATCCCACGAAGAACAACCTGTGTATCTGGTGCTACGAAAACTTGTAGTGTTTAGGGTTTCGGCTCAAGAGTTCAGGGATCACGGCTGCTACTTCTGCGCCTGAGTTTATGCTCCCTTGAGTGGCATTGTCGTAGTCCACATCGTTGACGCTATCATTTCTAATGCTGTCTTTGCTGTTTGTCGCAATCTTGTTGCTACTGTTTGGGAGGATAGTGGAGCAGTAGCAGGAGCTGTTGTGGGTAGCTAGAGCAGTATGCGCAGCAGTTGCAGTATTTGCAGTCGTTGCAGTCGTTGCAGTAGCAGCAGTAGTTGCAGTAGTTGCAGCATTAGTAGAAGTACGCAGCACTAGCAGCCGCAGGAGCAGTAGCAATAGCAGTCGCAGTAGCAGTAGCAGTAGCGGTCGCAGTAGCAGTAGCGGCAGGAGCAGCAGCAGTAGCAGCGGCAGGAGCATTCCGCAGCATCTGTAGTAGCAGTCGCCGTCGTCGTCGTCGTCGTCGTCGTCGTAGTAGCAGTAGCAGCAGCAGCAGCAGCAGCAGCAGTAGTAGTAGTCGTCGTCGTCGTCGTCGTAGTAGTAGCAGCATCAGTAGTAGTATTTGTAGAAGCTAGGATGGGGAGGAGGAGGATTCGGAGGAGGAGGATCAGATGATACTAGCTCAAAAGTACTGATACTAACACGAGTCAACGTACTCGTCGTCGCGATGGTAGTAAAAGGAAACAAAACAGCAGTGTGCAACAGTAGCATTCGTGCAGGTCGTCAGCGTTACATTAGCTGTAGGAGAGGCAGCAACAGCAGCAGAACCAGTCATGGCATGCAGAACGACAGTACCGACAACGGATATAACAGTGGCACTCCAGCCTCTCCCGACGTTTACAACCACAAGCCTCCAGCAAATCTTGATGTCGACGATGTCGCCGTCGCAAAGATATGCGCCGTACCATAAGGAGCAGAAGTGCCCCTGCACGGAAGTCAACGCGATGCAAAATCTTACGTTTCATAGCAATCCAACTGTCTCGAACGCGAGGGGACACGTTTCAACACTTCAGTAAATGGCCGAAACCTTTCTCCCTAAAACTTCCTCCTTCTGTGCAACTGCATAACCTGTCTCGGAATTCCTTCTGAGATCTCGTATCATACCCTTTTTTTATGCTATGCCCCCATGGAACTAGCATGCTAAACCGCCAGCAAGCCATCTTCAGCCCTGTCCGCGCCTAGCCCTGCAGCTTCTGCTGCTTGAAGCGTCTCCCCTGCAAGTTAGGGTTTAGGGTTTAGGGTTTAGGGTGCATCAGTTCTGCGTTTAAGGCTTAAACTTCGACGATGCCAGGTCTAAGCCTTCTGATTCAGCTTGCATCAGAACGCGCCAGGTAGCTTGCAAGCACTTGTTAAGCAATCAAGTAAACGAGCTTAGAATGCAGGACAACCTCAGAACACAAGTCGTGAGAAAGCGAATGGCCTCCTGTTGCCAGCCTCACATGTCGTAGAGGGACTTGTTCTCTGCGAGCTGGAGACGGAAACGCCCAAGATGAGACGCAAGGCGACACAAACCTTGGACGTTGCGACGTTTTTTCAACTCCATCCGGATGCTTTACGCTAAATCTTGTGTTGCGACGGTGTGCTTTCAGAAAGGCCAATGCATTGCAAGCCGTTCAGCCATTGCCGCAACAATCCGACAAGGGCTTGCAACAAGTGCTGCTGACGATGACGCGGTGAGCATTGACGTACACCGCGTGGTTGCATGTGTTGTCTTGGCTGCACAGCGCTGGCACCCAGCAAACCAATTACGCAAAATCCCAACAAACACCTGAGCTGCTGCACCCGAGAGGCCGCTGGGACTTCGGAATTTGTGCACGATGAGCACATGTTGCCACGTGCATTATGACAGCTTCACCATTGCGAACACAACTGGACGGCTGCACTTCCGTGTGGTTTGGACGGTCACAGGAGACAACATACATGTAAATGCGCAAGCCGTTTGTCGTGAGAAATCGTTACAACATTGTCATGGCATGCCTTCCACCTCTATACTCGAACATGTTCCACGTTCTCGAGCTGCGAAAGCTGCCAAAAACAATCAACGGCGCTCAGGTAAGTCTTACACCACGCAACACCAAAAGCTACGGATCCTGAAAGCAAACAAAGCTGCTGCGAAAGCTGCTGTGCCGTCGCATAAGCCCGTATCGAAAGCAAAGCAACAGAGTGAACTGCAAAAAGCCAAAAGCCAAAGCGATGCTAAGTGCTGAAGATGAGAACTGGTGCTAGCACACTTAACGGGCAGAGACCTGGAAAGAGCAATTAATCGCCCAAGGTGAGGGCGGGCGGAAGAAAGTTCCTAACAAAGGCTGTTGTTCTGTGGTGTGCTTGCTTGAGCTGAAGCGGTGCAACGGGCAAGCACTTATCGAAACCACCCTCAGAGTAAACGAAGGCATTTGGTCGTCAGTTTTCATTCTCCCGCCAGACGCTTTCATTCTGTGGCAACCGAAGGTCTTCTCCCTTCGCTTCTTATATTTCGCTTTTAGTATGTGATGTCTACTTTGTGTCTTGCTACACTGATGCAGCTTGGTGGGAAGCTTCTGAACCTCACTTTCTTTTTGGGGCCTTCCTTGCTGCCAGTTTCTAATCCGGGCTTATGTGACTGCACAGCAGCTTTGCTTGCTGCAGTCGCTTTTTCCGGGAAACCGAAACAAAGGAGGGAGAGAGAAGGAGGGAGGACCAAGAGCAAAGCTACAGCTACCTCAGCAGCGACGATGAAGCGAAAGAAACGGCCGCTGCCGTGACCTTCCCGGGCGTGAGCTGGTGCCAAATCCACGGACCCATTCTAGCACAATGGACGGCGTCTTAGCAACCTGTGTACAGCGTGCCAACGGTGGCCAGTGCAGCAGCAATCTCAAGACGTCGAGCTCGTAGAGGCACGACACGCTGGCACATGAGGCCAACGCAGCATCAAACCGTGCGCACCAGCCTGTGCGAGAAAGATCTGGGAGCCATTCTGGGGTCCAATGATGCCGAACCTCGCGCAATGTCCTGCATCTTGCAGGTGCTCCCTCTAAACTTAGAATATCAAGCCTGACGTGCGGCAACGTCTGAACTTGCTTGGAACTGGAACTTTCTCACACTGGGAACGTCCGTGAACTGCCAATTGTCTTGCTGCCCTTCATTTAGGGTCTCAGATGGAGCGGATCGTCGGCCCTCTGTCCGAAAACAACAAAAAAAAACCTCCACATGCTCAAGTACGCCTCCGTTACACAAAACCTTGCACGGTTTTTGCAAGGTTGCGTGAGTTTGGGTGGGTTTTGCGGGTTTCGGGTGCAAGAAAACTCTCGCTTGAAACAGTCGTTTTTGAAAGAGTTACATGGCGTCGTTTGGACCAAATTGAGAGCAGATTCAGACGACTTCAACCGCACTATTGATAGCTCTTGCTGGAGGCAACGGTGCCCCAAAGAATTTCGAACGCCTGACAACCCCTGAACTTCAAAAACCAACCATGATGTCGTATTCGGCGCATGGCTTTTTCCATTTATTTTCGGAGGAGCTCTGTCATTGTTTCATGCAGGTGCTTGCCACCGTCCGCCGCGCCGCCGGCAGTGCCTTTGTGGTTCTGTCGTCCAAAGTTCATATCAAAAGCCTTCACAAACATTCGTACAAAACTCGTGAAGGCCCCGATACCAACAATATAGCCCCACCCAAGCCAAGTTCAGGCTTCCCAGCTAACGAGTTTCGAGTGAAGCCGGCCTGACTCGCGTTCGGCAGCGCTGCGCGAGACCTCACTTCAGCCACCAGCGTCTTCGTGCAAAAACTACGGCTCATATCCAGTGCCCCAATCAGGGACCGTCAGTCCTCAGTCTCCCAAAAAGAACATGATCGTTTTTTTTCGGGACCCGAACTTCGAGAACTACCCAAATTACTCTTTGTAGTAGAACACCAGAGCATGCGATGCCATAAATTTATGGCTCCGTCCGGCTGCCACCATGATCAGCTACCCTACGGGGAATCCCGAGTGCCAATTTTGCCTCCCTAACCTCAAACCCAGGCAAAACGAACACCAGAAAACGGTAACCCCTGAAAGGCCCAACCCGGCGACGTAAAGCTTTGGACAACCTACGCATCCAACAGCATTGCGCCGATGATAATTTCAATCAGATCCTTTTTAGGTACCATCACACTTGAAACCATGTCGAAGGATTCGTGGAAACCCACTCCCGGCCCTCTCATGCAAACAAAGAGCTTGGCCGAATTGCGGCGAACTTTGCGGCGTCTTCCTGCAACCCTCGTCCGCGCAACGACGACCATGAGGAGCGAGCCAACCCAAAAGAATATACGCCTAGTCCAAAAAGGTCACCAAACATGCAGAGACTTAGAGCAGAAAATACACTGCGCGCGTGCTTACGAACATTTTCCGCCTAAAACCCATGAGGGTCGGCAGCTGCATTAAGTAGCTTGCACATGACAGGTACGTGTAGGTGACATGACTTCTCGGGTTTTGTGCGGTGGAGCAGTGCTTCACAATATTTCGTCCTGTCCATGTGTCACATTAGACATGAGCAGAACCCACAGAACAGAATCAAAGATGCGAGACTGTGGGTTGAGTCAAGAAAATGCTGCTGTCATGCTTTGCCAACTATTGGAAATCTTTCCGGACTTGCGAAAATTCAGCATTCCTGAGCTTGGCAAATCTTTTCGCCACTGCCAAGGACGAACTGAATCGCTTGCTACCTCTGGTTCGCCACGAACTCCTCAAACTAAGTGCCCACATATCTACTCAAACTCCATGATGTCATGCTCAACATAGTTCCAACCCATTTTGTCAAGGTAAGCCACTTCGGCTGTCTGTGAGGCTCCTAAGCCAGTCACTCTCCTGGCCCGCTGTCTGGCACCCTCATCGCAAAGGTCATCCCAAGCCATCTTTCCCTGTGCCTTGCGGTCTTGGAAGTAGAATACATGCAGGACTTGACCCAACTCCACGGCTTTGGCAACATTTTCCCTCCACAGATCGAACCACATACATCCCCAGGGGGCGCGTCTGCGATTTCGTCGGCAGAGCTCCTCAGCCTCTTCTAAAGCACTCGCCAGCTCGAATTCCCATTCTATGTCGGATTGGTCTTTCTTTACAAGAAGCATCTGGCCCATTGCTTCGGCGTCGCACCGTTTCAAAGCCATCTGTTGGCCATCATCGTGTGGGTCGAACTCAACAACATTCAAGTATGTCGATGCAGGCAGAGGAGGGTAGATCGTTTGACACCAGCACTCTCCTGGCGTCTCTGGATTCAGGCCATGCTGGCCCAAGCCGAAGCTTCTATCCGTCGCGACCACCTCGGCCAGCGACACAGCTCCGGAACCGCCGGTGGACGACGACACCAGCCGGTTCCACAGGTCGGAATACTTCAACGGAAACGACACGACGCAGTGTTTGGCATCCGGGTTGATCTGTCCAGGAAATGGAATTGGCTGAGAAGCCAAACCAATACCACTTGACTCACTTGACCATTCCCCATATTTAAGCAGTTTAATGAGCCTCTGATACCCTCCACGAAGATATCGTCCAAGTCTCAGGTTTGACGCATGAAGATCCGGAAGCTGCCGAACCTCAGGGCTAAGCCTTACTAAACCGCAAGAAACACGCAGGTGGGGGGGGAAGGACAGAAGCTGCGTGCAGAAACGAGCTTGAGCGAACAGTACTACATGAATCCAGAGATTGCGGGGTACATAAGGAAGGTTTCACAGAAGCATTCGTAAACGGACCACGGCCTCGAATGGGTTTAGCTTGAGCTCGTCGAGACGTGCAGAGACTTCGTTGCTTGTGGTGTCCCAGACGCTGGAGGCAATCTTCTCATCTTTCTCATCGCTCTTCCGGCCACGTCCTGCTGGCTGCTGATGCTCCGTGTGCTGCAGCACCGATGACTTCGTGTCGGTCTCGCGTACTGCGGCCGCCGGCCTTTTCCTGGGCTCTTCAGGGTCCTCTGCTGTCTCCAGAAGCGTCTTCTCCTGGCTTTGCTTGCTAAGGAGCTCAATTTATGAATTAAGTTTATGAGTCCCCCAAATAGGGAAAGCATTTAACTATTGAATTTCCTCCACACAGCTAACTGATGTCAAACTCTTCAGCGAGCTCCCAGCCTCCACATGCTCAACTCGGACAGCTTCTGGCTCGACCTCGACTCTCTGCTTCTTTGGCGATTCGGATTGGGCCTTCCGCTGCGCCTCGACGTTCATCTTGGCAGCCGCGACTGAGCTTTGGGGAGTGGCCTCCTCGGCCCGAAGCTGTCCGTGCTCAAACTTCACGGCCCCCAAGAACTCTAGCCATCCTCCTGGGATGCTTTCATTTACAACAATGGCCAGAAGCTGGGCCCTGGTGATGCCTTTGTAGAGCTTCGCACGGGTTTTCAGGTCTTCCTCCCCACCGCTTGGTGCATCGAGGCCCACGCACACCACGATCATCTGCTCCAAACCGTCCGCAGCATCGACGGTGTCGAAGACGAGGCGTTCCTCCTGCAAGTCCTGGGAGCTGCTTCTTTGAAGGCGCTCGGGAAGAAAACGGAGAGACTCTTTGAAGGATACCAGCTGGAAGTGACGACGAGGAAACCACTGGGAGAGATCATGCTTCAGGTGAGCCTCGAACTTGCTGAGGAACAGATCATTGGGCACGAGGATGGCCAGCCGCCGATGAAAGTGGATGCCCGCAAAGGTCTGCACGACATGACAAACTGCTTGAACCACGTACTTGGCATACTCCATGAAGAGCTGATCGTCTCTCAAGGCCGCTTTTCTGAAAATGTACGTTTTCAAAGGCAGTCCATCTGTGCCAAGCGAATTCACCACTGTCGCAGTATCTGCAGCCTGAGCGTCTTGGCCCAATTGAAAAGCCGCAGCTCCCGAAACGATCCTTTTCGTGCTGCGCACGATTTCTGCAAGATTGACGTGCTTCATGCGATAGGTCAGATAGAACGGATAGTGCTGTAGAGCCGCTGCAGACTGAGACGCATCGGAAAGAAGAAGCAGCCGGTGGCAGCGCACCAGCTCCATGAATTCATAGGAAACATCCGGCCGGAAGATGTTGTGGCATTCGTCCACGACGACCAAGGCGAACTTCTCCTGAGCCTCCACGGGCCTGAGGGCTTTGAGCTCGAGGAACCGACTCGTGGTTTCAGCCACCTCCGGGCGGTAGCACTTCGAATACTGTCCATCTTGTTCATATACTACGATCATCCTCCTGAAGGCATCTTGGATCTTTGCTATGATGCGCTTCCGCGGAAAAAGAGCTGCCAGGCGCATGGTCATCCATTGTAAGAAGTGGTAGACGAGCTCCTTGGAACGTGTGATATAAATAACTCGCCCTGACGAAGCCTTGCGCAGAATGTGCACGAGGAAATGGATGGCAAGAAAGGTCTTTCCTGCGCCGGCTGGAGCAGCCAAGTGAATCTTTGTGGCATTCTGCATCTCGCATAGCTTTTCTTTCTGATGCTTGGTCAACTCCGAGAGGGCCAGGAGGCTGTCCTCGTAGAGATTGAAGAAGCGCGTCTTATCGACCTGAATTTCTGGCAAGCTTGAGCCTTTCAACCGAGCGGCTTCCTGCAGTTTCTCGTTGATGTCATCTTCGAGCGTCCCGTCCAGAACCCGATCTCGGAAGGCATGCAGAGCCAAAACGTCTTTCACCTGTACTCGAACCAGCATCTCTGAGACCCCTGAAGCAAGCCTCGATGGTCGCACTGGCTGCACTCCTGGCTGTACCACAATATTGCCTGTTCGGGACAGACACTGCGTCAAGATCTCGACGAGCTTTGGCTCACCTTAGGAAGACAGGAACGGAGGCCTGAACACATTGTTAAGTAATGATTAGCTGTGTCAAGTCCTGCTGCTTGTTCCTGTGGCACATGCCCCTACTACAGCTGCTCTTGTACTGCTCGTGGCCTCAGGCTCGGGCCCAAACAGTCCAGGACCCCCTGCATGGACATGGCAGCGTCCATCACGTACTGGGTGTCGATCGTCTCCCCTGTCTCGCAGCACACCATCCAGCTCACCTGTTCCTGCCCTTTGTCATTCACGTCCTTCTTGAACTTCGCAACTCTACCCCTTCGCCACATTTTGTCGGCGTCGCACCAAGCATCGACTTGTGCACCCTCAGGGAAGGCTCCTAGAAGTACTGTCGCAACGTCGACCTCTTCATACTCCCATCCTTCCTCGTCAGCCGTAGCCAACTCGGCTTTCTGCGAGCCCCCGAGCCCGATCCCATCCCACAAGTCGACTGTCGGGAGATCCTTCATGCTCACCTTGCCCCTGCCAACCTGACCTGCGAAGAACACCGCCTTGAGCCGCTGCTTCTGCCTTCTCGCTCTGTGAACGTTGTCCTTCCACGCCTTGTACCAATAACAGCCCCATGGCTTGGACTGGCCGTAGATTCTGTGACAAAGGCACAGGGCCTCGTTGTCAGGATCCGGTTCGTGACGGCCTTCCCCTTGGCGCAGGCAGCACACTGAGAGACATGAATCAAGGATCTTCGGACTCGTAGACTGGCGGTCTCATAACATCGACAATCTAGAGCCTCTTGACTCTTAAGCGACAACATACGCAGCTCCTGCCGGCCCGCCTAATACGCCACTTGAGGCCGAGACCATCTTCTGGTTTGCATAAGAAGACGCAGGCGACAGAGTCTTTCGTCTGTGCGGTCAACGCATCCCATCCTCCTTTCAGCAGATTCTGCGAAATCTCTGCCAGGGAATGGAAACTGTTGCAGATGTTGTTGCTGCATGTTTTTTCTGCGGGTTTGCTTGTGCCGAAGCTCCTTTGTACTTGCCCGGAAAGGAAATCCAGCAGACGTCTGCGTCATCATTCTGGTAGCCGGGGTAGGTGATCTTTGCGGCTGACCGGTTGGCGGGACGCTCCTTGATTGGCTGTCGATTTTGACAGCCATCAGAACTATTGATAGTAGCAAGGGGCATGAACTCAAGCAATCAGAGGGACTAAAACTATCCCTACTCGGACACTCCTTGACGGTCAATCGGAAAGATTCCGTGGACTTCCAATGAGCCGCACCGGCCTGCACACAACCATGCACATCGGAAGCAGCTCGAAAGCCTAGAGAGCAGGCACATCATACCTGAACGGCCCAAACCGTTCCCACTAGCGCACAAGAGTTCCGATGAGGATTCTCACTGTCTTCCGACGCTTCCACATGACAAGAGTGCTTGTTGAGCATCGATGCACAGCTCAAGCAGAAGCCCCTCATCCTTGCCTGCTCCTCCTCGCTTTCCATCGCGCTCATCTTTTTGAAGCAATGGGCCTGGATGTTCGGGTTGAGGATTTAGGGGCGAGCGGAGCACAGAGGAGCCATGGTTAGGGACTTGGCAGACGAACTACGACCCTGCCAAAAAAAAGAGAAACTCGGGCCTGTGCGAGCTGTGAGCCTCCAGACGTCCAGTCTTCGTGGCAAACGCCGCAGAGGTCAAAGTCTTCGCAGTCTCGGCTCTTGTAGCGGGGGCCCCTGATGGGATCCTCGGCTCAGCCAGCACCCACAAAAACGCCTTCAACACTGCACTTGGCAACTGAACGGGCCTAGGACGCTCAGTGGGGCTTGGCCTCCCTTGCGCCAAGACTCCATGCTACAGCCGTCGCAGATGGTTCCTTTGTGCACCTGAGCTGGGCTTCTGGCGCGCTTTCTTGGTAGCCCGAATTCTTGCAGCAGCCCGGAGCCTACAACCTCGAGCTCTCCACTTCCAACCTCAGCAGAGCCCCCGCGCCCGCGCCTCTTGGCAATAACAGAGCAGTCTGCGGAAGCTCCTGCAGCACCCACGCCGAATCATTCACATGGCCCCAAAAACCGACCTCTTCATTTCTTTGGTCAGTGTACTGTAGCCCTGCTCATAAACTCGAACGAACGTCGCCTGCAGCAGGCATTGCCGCATCTTCGACGCGCCTGCCAAGCATGAACCAAGTCAACGCGCACACGCAAAGCATGTAAGCTCTGAATGCTCAACTACGGCGGTCAAACGCGAACGGATCGAGATCTGTCATCACTTGGGAAGAGGACCCAAGTGTGTGTCAATCCCTCCTTTCGGCCTGCTCTGGACAGCTGTGAAAGCTAGCTACATGCACATTCCAGACCCCTGGAACCTGGACCCGAAAGGGAGCAGTCAGGAACCGAAACACCCGGAAGCCCGATTCAACGCCGATGAGTCGTCGCTCCACAGCTTAGGCTGACAATTCGAAACGCCCGGCACGCACCACGAGGAACATGAAACGCAAGATAGCTCCGTAGTTTAGGGTAGCTCCGAAGCCCCTACATGTTCGTGACAAGATCGAACGATTACACCTTCCGGCGCTTGACCCGACACCCATGCAAGACCTATACCCCGAAAGCAGGACCTGGATCTCAGCTGAAGGTGGTGGGCCTGGCAAGGTGGGCTCAGCTCACAGATGCCACCGGCACCTGCTGCGTTAGAAGAGGTCCTACTCTCAGAGCTCTTGGAGCCTCTCAAAAGTACATCCATCAACTCGGTTCTCTATAAAGAACCTATAAAAAAAGGGGTCCTACTCGCCAGAAGCATTTCGGCGGTCAGCTCCGATAGGGAGACCGAGCAGGGAACACTCTCACGAATTCGTGGGTCAAAGCCTGCGAGGTCCCTACCAGGACAATCCTGGAACTTCTCGCACCATGAGAGCAACCCGACCACTCAGATTCCAGAACCATTATTTTCCGGCTCTAAGGACTCATATTCTAAGGCTTCGGGCCCAAAGACCATACTGTATAAGGCTTTTGGGTATGGCTAGTATTCTATGGCCCAATTTTCTGCACATAAGTACCCTGGACCCCTTAGGGGAAGATGCTTAAACATCAACCCGAAGAGACCTCCTGGAGCGGCCGTCGCCTTGGACACAGGGTCAATGAGAGTTTGGGCTTCACGTGGCTTCACAGTCGGGTGCTTGTTCGTACAGGTCGTGATGGCTAGCACAGCCGTGGCGCATCTGCTGGGAGCCGTGCCTCCGGCTGCCGTGCTGGGTTGGCGGCAGCAAACTCCTCCGCAGGGCTAGCACCCTCGTGAAGTCAGAATAGTTTACCCGAGAAGCCCACGGACTGTCGATGGCACTTGAACTGATTCGAAGTCGCATCAGGTTGTATCCATTTCGCATGCACTCCCAGCAAGCGACTTTCAAGCCTTCAGTTTAAAATGAAGCGACTCTTCGATGCAGGAGACAAGCTTCAGCTCAATGCCTCGAAACCGATGAACCCCGGGGGCCTGATTCCCACGTCGCGAACCCAACGTGCATTTGGCTAGCTTTCAAATTTAGGTCGCTTGGAGGGTCCTTCTTACCAATGACGCCTTCTTTAGGGTATCCGTCCAAACCCTAAATGCACGCTTGAACAAAACTTACAGAAGCCTCGTACGACGCGTATAAGAGCCCTTTGTAGAACCGCTCATTGAGCCCAAGACATAAGCCCCATTTTCACAACTCGTGTCGACAAGAGCAAGGGCTCACCTCCAGCTCAATGCCCGACAAGTCCTCAGCCAAGCTGCAGAACCATTTTGTGAGCATACGACTGTGGGGCTTTGAGGCTTCAGGGTACTAGGGTACCTAGAGTACAAGGATGTTAAGACTGTAAGGCTTCGGGAAGTTAGGGTTAAGGGGTTTACGGGTTTGGGGTGTGCAGTCTCGTGCGTGTCTAGACCGCGGCATCGGGATGATGTCTGCAATTCTAGTCGGGCTGTGCTACCCCAAGCTTGGAATCCGAAGTTCGAATGTCTAGAAAGTTGAACGCCGCTTTTGCCCACGGGAAAACGGATGTGCAACAGACCCAAGACCGTTGTTGTTTAGCGACGTTCGGGATGAGAAGTTTCGGCCATGGCCTGCCATCTTATGCCTGCCAAGTCTCTGATTCCCTCTTCGCGGGCCCTTCCACCAACAGCGGCCGATGTGAATCGGTCCTGCATCATTCGGTCGCCAGCTGCACGCTGTCGCAACTCCACATCACCCGGACCTTTAGGGTCAGGTGCCCCTGCCAAACGAATCTTCCCAAGTGTGGGGTAAATTGTCCCACGGAATAGAATAAATCCTGGAGCAAGTTCGAAACCCAAGATCCCGAACGAAGTGCTGAAGTCCTTGCTACGTCCGCTTGGGTGGAAAGCGTGGCCGTGGTGGCTGAGCTTTCCGACATTTTCCATGGCTCGCTGAAGCAATCGGGCTTAACTAAAGCTGCCTGTATCCGAATCTGATCAAAGCAAAAAAATGTGTGCTACTTCCTCCGTGCCCGTTGCTGGAATTGGCACACAAGCGTGTTGCAGAAAGCCAAGGAAGTGTTGTTTGCGGCAACACAACATGGCATGTTGGTGCTCGACTGTTTTTTTACAGCCCAACTCTCGCGCAGTTGAGTTGTGCCCGCTAAAAACAGCTGCAAAACCTTTTTCCGTGGTTTTATTCATTCAACTAACTGTTCGTATTTCATGGTCGTCGCTCTGGGAGCTTGTCTACTATGGCCCAATGCCTTCGCTTTTGGAAAAAGTTCGATTAAAACCTGTGCCTGGCGAACTATCATCGCTTACAGAAAAACGATCCTGAAGAAACTTTCTTTTTCACACAAACTTTGAGACTGAATGTTACGCGATCCGATCACACTTTGCTGATCTACTTTTTCGTTTCTCAGGGTCAACACACATCAGTTGGCATGTTGGATCACATCAGTGACCCGTGGGCTTTGTTGAGTGCGGACTGGGTGCTTTGGCTTTCTCTTACCTAGTTTCGTCGATCAATCCGAGAGATACGGCGAGAACCAAAAGACAAACCACTGCGCTGGAGACTAAAGTCACTGTTTTGAAGCCACCAAAAAAGAAATGGTTGGAGACTGGAGAAGCGCAAATTTTAAAATTCAACTTAAAGACGTTAATGCTCAGAACGTCCGCAAAAG
>CAJNJA010057741.1:6569-24215 GCA_905231915.1 Symbiodinium necroappetens
GTACGTAACCTTTAGCCTTTTGGGGCATATATATCCATAACTTATAAGGTTAATCTTCTTTTGGCTAGGGTACTCAGCCCCCAAGGACCCGAAACACGTCAAGGCCAGAGGCTTCCATTCAGCCTCAAAAGGATTGGTCACCAGCTCGACCCTTGCTCGAAGAATGGATAGAGTAGAAGCCCCAAAAGTTGGGCAGGATAAACGAAAGTAGATCCCTTATTTTGGGGGTTTAGGATTTAGGGTTTAGGGGGGTTTAGGGTTTAGGGTTTAATTTATACAGCCATAAGGCTCGGATTCAACTTTTGTCCCAACCTTGCCGGTGCCCTAGGCCTACTTTGACCTTAAAGGGTTCCTCTGGAGGTGCGTGAATAATACTGTACGTCGATGATACTGGACGCTTCGGGATAGGGAACTTGGTGTGTGTTTGTGTGGACTTCATGTAGAAGCCGGAATGATCAGTAAAGGTCATTCCTTGATTCCCTGAAGCCTTTTGATCCCCCAAACCAG
This sequence comes from Symbiodinium necroappetens, assembly GCA_905231915.1. Lineage (NCBI taxonomy): Eukaryota > Dinophyceae > Suessiales > Symbiodiniaceae > Symbiodinium > Symbiodinium necroappetens. The sequence continues at coordinate 7,077 of CAJNJA010057741.1, forward strand.
TCAGAACCCTAACAGCCCAAACCTGGCAACTTCACATCGCCAAGCCCTCAACTAGGGGCCTAAATAAGTACCTGCACTAGCTTGGGGGTTTCCCTATCATAGTTATAGTCTAGGGGCCCCAAATGAAAACCCTATTCTACTTACTCAGGCCCCTACATTGCAATCATGAATCTCAGTCAGTCCTACAGTGTTTCCAGGGCGGTAGCGGGTTCAGATGGTCCCGAATGCGGCTGAAGGTCTTGGGTTCTAAGTACTGCTCTGAATCTCCCTGTACAATCCCCGTATAATCACTGTATACCTATAGCATACCGAAAAACCTAACTTTGTTCAGGGGTTCGTATTCTGCGCACTCCTGCATCAGCCCAGTGCTGAACCGCCCCCTGTACCCCAACGTGCTACAGAACCCTCAGCCTTAACTCCATCCCCTAACTCACTTAGTAACTGAATTACTACACTCTAAACTTTTTGGGACAATATGATCCCTTAGAGAACTAAAAGTATAGTTTTTTTGCATATGAACTGAGGAACTGAGATCATAAATCCTACCTGGACCCCAAAACCTACAGATTCAGCGTGATTAGAGTTTACTCATGCCAGTCCTTAAGAGGTTCTTTTCTGGGTTCGGTTTACCCTAAACACTGGGATTTCCCGGCGCCGAGGTAACAACGCCACGTCGCAGCTCCCGTGCCAGATCAATCTGATGGATCCAAGGCCCTCGACTTTAGGGTTTAGGGCTTAGGGTTTAGGGGCTTAGGGGTTTAGGGGCTTAGGGGTTTAGGGGTTTAGGGGTTTAGGGGTTTAGGGGTTTAGGGGTTTAGGGTTTAGGGTTTTTCGTTCGGGAGGTTTTGCTGTACTGGGCTTCTGGGTCTATAGGGCCCAATCAGCGCTGCTTTCCCAAATCATAACAAGGGTTTCTAATATAGAAGCCTAATAGAAACCTTACATTCTACTACATAGGTACCTTGGACCCTTTTGGGGTGTCGGTTCGAAGTTGAGGCTGTTGGGCACTGTTTGCATGTTCATCACAAGCAAAATCTCCAGGGAGTTAAGGTTTAGGGCTAGGGTTTAGAGGTTAAGGGGTTTAGGGGTTAGGGTTTAGGGTTTAGGGGTTTAGGGGTTTAGGGCTTAGGGTTTGGCGGACCGGCGGAGATGGAGCCCGCGCAGTACCTGGCTACACATGGCCCGGTTCGGCAGCCCATGCCCTAAGCCCTAAAGCTTTAAAACCCTATAAACCCTAGGCGCACAAGGCCAGCATCTTTACACTCGACCGGCCTGCGTGCACCACACAGGCCTGGCATGGTTTTCCGACCAAGCCGGTGTAAACTGTCCGCGCTGTGTTCTCGAGCAGCATCGCTTTCTTTCGTGGTACAGCGTCGTATTGCTTCGTGGCAAGGCAGGTATTTAGTCTTTCTGGTATAATATAGTAGCCTCCGTATTAGGTAATTCTAGTCCGTACGGTCCCTGATGATCATTACCAAAAAGCCCGTTATCTTGTTCTAATCATTCAGGCCCCTGCAGTAGGTGTTCCTGCCAGATTCTAGAGATTAACTGCTTCAGGCTAAAGGGAGTCTGCAGCTTGCTTTCTCCTAGGTAGTATTAGGGAGACCCCTTAAAGGGGACCCTTCTGAACCCTGCTTGTGGCTCTCTTAAAGGGGACCTTATTGAGAGGGTCTATATCCCCAGGGGTCCCCCTAATCCTAACTCCCACTTTCAGAGCATGTAGTTGTCTTTGCCTTTGTTAGTGCCACTTCTCTCGCTACTACTAGTTCCCGAGCGGAACAGATCTGCATTCTGATCATTGTCCCACCATGTGTGTGAAAGAGCTCTTGGGTCATCATGCATGTGAATAGTGCTCGCTGCCGACGTTCTGACATCAGTACATTTTTATTCGGGGTTCGCTTGTTGCGTCTATGTTGCGGTGCCTATGATGCCGAAAGTTGTGGCATCTTTGCTGATGATGACGAGCACGGCAACCATGAGAACGACAATGGTGAATATATACATGGTGATGGTTAGCACCGTCATCTGGGGCGTCGAGCAACAGCACGAGGGGGAGGCGGAGGAGGAGGAGGAGGAGCTGCAGTTACAGGTATTGTAGAAGATGCGGTACGGTTTTTGTTTATACTGGCCTACACTTCGTGTCAATCGCCATTACCTTTAACAGCCCTAGAAACCCTCGACCCGAAGACTTTTGTTTTCCGTTGTTATGGACTTTTAGCTTTGTGCCACCAGATGGCAGGCCTTCGGCGCCCATGGCTTCTGTTCCGGCAGAGGCGTGATAGATATAGGGGCCTCTTCATAAACCTGACAGTTACAATAGCATAGTATAAAGACGATGAAGTATAAGCGGTCCTTAATAAAAATCATCAGAGTAGAGTTTCTCAGGTATTCGACTATAGGTAGATTTGGAACCAATTTGACAAAGGGGGATACTGAGGTGTGGCGGTCTCAAGCAACTGAAAGTTCTTCGGGGTGTATGGGTTTTCCGGCTTAGTGGATTAAGGTTTAGGGGCTGAAGGGTTTAGGGTTTAGGGGTTTAGGGTTTAGGGTTCAGGGTTTAGGGGATTCATGCCTGTCTTTCGCGACATTTTATGCTGCTGTCGTGTAGGAATCCCTCATGGGACGTGTTGGAAAGCAACGGTCGGTGTTTGCTGATTAAGCAAACCTCTAAGCCGTGAAAGAAAGCCCTTAACCCTAAACCCCGAAAGAAAACCCTAAGCTCTAAATCCCGGAGAGCCAATCCAGAAGCCTTGGAGCTAAACCCTAAACCCTAAACTCCTAAACTCCTAAACCCTAAACCCTTCGATTATCCTGCTCAACCCAAAGCCTCCAGAGCTCTACTACAGGACTTCGGAGGCCTCAATCAAGTGGGTTCTTGTTAATTGTTAAGGAGGGGTTTAGGGTTTAGGGCTCTATTTATTAAGTTACCATAATAGCGATCTATAGTACATAATATGGATCTCTTAATTTATTACGGTAGCTTAACTTAAATCCCTTAACAAGAACCCAGCCAGAGCCAATAATGTCTCTGTCGGAGATTCCGGATTTGGATCTTGAGGTGTTAGGACTTAGGGTTTAGGGTTTAGGGTTGAGGGGTTAGGATTTAGGGGTTAGGGTAGGACCTTACCGTTAATACTCCACTTGCGAGCAATTTAGGCGCCTCCATCATTGGGGATGAGTAGGACCTGGCTTGCATTGGTAGAAATTGGCGCCTGGTTGATTTACCAAGGCCTGATCCTATAATTTTAACCGAGGTAGATACTGGTCCCAATGGGTTGCGTGTAGGAGCTTCCAAGCCGAAGCTGACCCTGAACCCTGAACCCCCGAACCCGAAAAAAGCGTAGACCCTTTTGACAGTTTGAACCCTCCGGGATAGTGAGACACTGGCCCCAAGAGCCCAAGTACCAGACATTCACGTTTACTCTTCTAAAAATGTCACTACCATCCCAAACCCGAAGTCCCCGAAGCTTACCCGCATTAGGGATATGTGTCTCGGGATATGTGTGTCTGTGTATATATACGCATGCATATATACACCTACATGTAAGGCGTAAGGAGATCACGACAAGACAGAGCCTTAACTATGCAGTTGTTCTAGAGTAGATGCCCCAAGCACTTGCTCTTGTACGTTTGGTCATGATATCCTCAAACCCTTCTAGAACTACCGTATTACAAAGCCCCTAGAGCAATCTCTCATGGATCGTCCAAGTTCCTAACAATCATAAATTTCCCGAAGACTAACCTATATTGCTATCTTGCAGCTCTTAGTACCTGATGATCTGGTTGGACCATTAAGAACTTTGCATTCAATCCGTTTTCTGGAACATTGAAAAACCGTGAAAGAACCCTATTCTTCATATAACGCCCGCATAAAAACTCGGATAGAAGCCTGGCTCATATCTGACAGAGTCTCGTTTTTTTCAAACCCTAAACCCTGAACCCAAAACCCTAAACCCTAAAACCATAAACCCTAAGCCCTAAAACCTTAAACCCTAAACCCCAAACCCCAAACCCTAAAACCGTAAACCCTAAAACCTTAAACCCCTAAACCCCTAACCCTATAAACCCTAAGCCCTAAGCCCTAAACCCCTAAACCCTTAACACTAAACCCTAAAAGCACGAAGCCCCTAAACCCCTAAAGCCTCTTGGATAGCTTTGATGCGAGGCTCCCCGAGCTTCACAGCCTCTCGCATCTTCTCCTCCGTACACCCCGGTGCCTGAACCCAGTACTTCACAGCCTCCTTCTGAGGTTTTGTTTCTTCTTTCGTTCTTTTTTTTGTTTTTGGGGGTGGGGGGGGTGGGGTTGCAGGCACAAGCCGAGCACATTCTGTCACCCCAGATTCGAAGCCCAACTCCCACAACCCCATACCCCAAAAGATTCGGAGAACAATCCAACCGCACACCTGCCATAAAGGCCCAAGCCCTCCGGAAATCTTTGGAGAACCTTAGCCGCCCCAAACTGGACCCAGAGACTCCAATATCCCTTAAGTAAGGAATATGCCTTGAATTATAATAGGAACCCTAATAAGATTTAACGCATATTCCTTGATTAGGGGATATTATTGGACTCTCTGGGAACCCTAAACCTAAACCCTAAACCCTAAAACCCTAAACCCCTAAACCCTAAAACCCTAAACCCTAATTGGAGTCTCTGGGGACCTTAAACCTAAACCCTAAACCCTAAAACCCTAAAACCCTAAACCCCTAAACCCTACAACCCTAAACCCTAATTGGAGTCTCTCCTTAGAGCTGGTTTCGGAAGGCCTGATAGAACCCTTAAGCCCTTAAACCCTAAACCCTTAAAACCCAAAAGAAAGGCCCCAAACCTTAAACCCTACAAACCCTAAACCCCTACAAACTAGACCCCAGAGCTGGTTTCGGAAGGCCTGATAGTCCTCTCCGGCCATCGGACCTGCACAGTCAGTCAGGAAAGGACTCCCAGCGTTTCGCGCATTTTAGGGTTTAGCGCATTTTAGGGTTTAGGGTTTATAGGGTTTAAGGTTTACAGGGTTTAGGGTTTATAGGGTTTAGGGTTTGTAGCGTTTAGGGTTTATAGGGTTTAGGGTTTAGGGCTTCTAGGGTTGATAGGGTTTAGGGTCTCTCTCGGATGACCGTAAGTGTAGTAAGTGCGCCAGTCCCAGAAGCGGCAGCATCAGCAAGAGGCGGAGTAGCACCAGTGGGTAACGTACAGTAGTTATAGTAGTATTGTTGCGAAGAAATAACACATCACCAACAGACCCAGTAGTATTGTAGCAACATCGCCGTCGTCGTCGTCGTCTTGTAGTCGTAGTATGAGTAGAAGCAGCAGCAGGAGGAGGAGGAGTAGTAGTAGTAGCAGTAGCAGTAGCAGCAGCAGTAGCAGCAGCAGTAGCAGGAGCAGGAGCAGGAGCAGGAGCAGTAGCAGGAGCAGGAGCAGGAGCAGGAGTAGTAGTAGTAGTAGTAGTAGTAGTAGTACTAGTAGCCGCAGTAGTAGTAGTAGTAGTAGTAGCAGCAGCAGCAGCAGCAGCAAGGAGCAGCGACCAGCTCCATTGTTGCTCTAATGGCATCTGCTAAGAGAAAAGCACTTAACGGTCGGATCAATGCCCGCAGCGGTGATACATACGAGTACACATGAAGGTGGTACGCTAGATGCCGCCGATGGGAAGCAAAAGGATAAGGATGAAACTCCTGAAGCCTAAACCCAAAAACCCTTCAAGTGAAGAAACACGTGCAAAGACTGGGCTGCAAGTTAGAATTACCGCATCTTCCCCGCGAGTGAAGTATCGAGATCCGTCTTCGAGGCGGAGGGTGGAAGATCGTCGTATGAAACGAATGATGGAGAAGATGAGACTCTACGAAGAGCATGTTGATTATAATGCAGGCGATAGTGGATGTAGTAGTTACGACGGCGGTGGCCAGCTTGCAAACCTTGCAGGGGTAAGCAACAAACTCCAACACAGATCATCATCTAACTATGCAGCAGCATTCCCGGTTGCCTTCCACGACAGGGTGCGAGTGAGTGACGTTCTCGAAAAGCCCCACCTGGGCGTCACCAGAAATTAGGCAAGTGGTACAGCCTGCAGCAATTTGCCGAAAAGTTCCATGGACTTTGCAAGAATACAGGGTTTACAGTTTTTAAGGCTTTACGACTCAGAGATTAATAGGGCTTCGGTGTTTAGAGCTCGGAATTTGGGCATTAGGGTTAAGGTCTGCAAGGGTAAGAGAAACCTACTTTCATTTTATGTATCGACAGCAGAACGGCTGACGCGAATGATCCTCAGCACGAGCACCTACGTGAAGCGAATGCTGTGCATCTAACGTAGCAGAAGAAACCCGACCAACTACCAATCTTGCCCTTAGGGTGCCTTCCTCTGCCACGACACTTTAACAGTTAAAAATTGCCCCAAACACCCTATTCTGATCTTCAGGCCCCCTATATCTACTTAAAACCTAAAACCCTAAACCCCTAAACTCCTAAACCCTAAACCCTTAACCCTATAAACCTTACACCCTACACCCTAACCCTAAACCCAGGCCCCTATACCTATGAGCAGCTGTCCAGCCTCCACGTCTGCCACACCCGCCTGAGCTGTGAAGGGACCCAGTATAACCCTAAAAGGAGATGTTGCTACTGCGACCAAGGGTTTAGGGCTTGAGGTTTAAGGCTTTTAGGGTTTAGTTAGGCTTTAGGGTTTAGGGCTTGAGGTTTAGGGCTTATAGGGATTAGGGTTTAGGGTCATACTTGCCAGTTATGCTTGTCATGAAGTAATGCTGTAATGCATATTGCATAATGGGTAAATGAAAAGGATCACTGCCGGTATCCATGTTATTTGTTAACAGGCTGGAGACTCTAGTAACCTACACTGGAAGGTGTCCCTGGCAATCATACTATCCCTAAACCCTAAACCCTACACAAACATGCTTAACACTAAGATCAGCGTGCTGGAATATGGCCGAGCAAGCCAAAGTTCTAGAAGAGAGACCTACAAATAACTGCTAAAAACAAAACCCTTAATTCAAGGAATCCCCAAAACCTTAGTTCGAACCATAGACTGAACCCTTGAAGGAATCCCAGAACCTTCAAAGGAGCCATAGACCGAACCCCCTAAAGGAATGGCTACACCGACACAGGGCCTCGAGAAGAGCATCAGCAAAAGCGGTGGACATCTCCTCGGCCCCGAATGCTTTCGGGTAACAGAGTTTAGGGTTTGGGGTTTAGGGTTACGGGTTTGGGGTCTGTGGTTCAAGCTTACATACTGTTTTTAAGGGATTCTGCACGCGGTTCTGCAAAGGGCTCTATCCGGGTTTAGGGTTTAGGGCTCTCGGGGTACCTTCTTGTAGGGTTCTGTCAATTCAAGTGCTCCCAAAGAATCCTCTAAGTGCCTCATAAGGGTTTGGGATCTGGGGTTTACCCTAAGACGGTCCTCATGTTCCTAAACCCTAAACCCCAAACCCCTAAACCCAAAAAAAACCGAAAACCCCTAAACTCCTAAACCGTAAACCATAAACCCTTAGTTCCCCGGCACAAGCCTTGAACCCTAAATCCGGAAACCCCAACAGACCCAGAGGATTCTCCGTTGTAAGGGTTTTCGGTTTAGGGCTTTTTCGGGTTTTGGGGTTTAGGTTTTAAGTTTTAGGGTTTAGGGTTTTAGGGTTTAGGGTTTTATGATTTTAAGGCTTTTAGCGTTTGGGTTTAGGGTTCGCGATAAAGAGATGCTTGTCCCTTTTCGGAGAATGTATAGACACCTTGATACTTAGAATCGGGTACTGTGCGTTACTATACCCACCCTAAACAATAAACCCTAAACCCTGAACCCTCCTCAATTGCAGAATTGGGAATCGCGCCACTAATTCTTCCGACCCGTGGATAAAGTCCCAGAGATACGGCTTATCTGATAGGCCTTTGGACTATGGGGTTAGAGCCGTAGCCCGAACTTGTAGGGGTGGATACCCAATATGAAAAAAATCGGAAGAATTGGTACCATAATGCCCTAAAGTCGCGATATCCCTAACCGGAACCCCCAAACCCCTGCAACCCCTTCCAGAACCCTGTCAGGGGGTTCTAGTCTATTTCTTGAGGCCCGTTTTATATGCGGGTCGTCCAGTCCCTTCTCTGCCGGCTGAGCGACATGCGGCACGCTCGTGTCCGCCTGCTTCTACGAAACACAGGGGTTTAGGCGTTGCTATATAGGGGCCTTTGCAACTAGGAACCCTAAACCCTAAACCCTAAACCGATAGCTTTGTACTATACTTTTCTAGGGACGACAGGAGATTAGTAGGTATACTACCTATAGTCTCCATTGTAGTTCCTTTTTGGGGTTACCTTTTAGGATCCTTGATATAAAACTGGTTAAACCAGAAAAAGGAACTACAATGTAGACTATAGGTATTCACTCTGTAGGGACGACAGGAGGTTATTATGTGTACTATTCTGTGCTTGTTCAGATCCTGGTCTACATGCTACTATGAGGGCTATTGTACAGGGACCCCACACCTACGGTTTAAGACATAGTCCTGGCCCTCTGAGTCCTAAATCCTGCATCCTGAATCCTTATCTCCTTAACTCCTTTAGCTTGCAGACTGTGACTTAAACTAAACCTTGCATCCTAAAGCCTAGCCAATCCTAAACCAATGCCCCAAAACCTTCCTCCTCCCTAAAAACCCTAAACCCTCAACCCAAAACTTAAAACCTTCCTCCATCCTAACAAGCAATAAACCCAAAATCCTAAACCCTAAACCTTCCTCCACTCAACGAAATGGCCCCAACAGACCCGGCACCCAACCCACCAGCCTTGCCGTGCATGAGCTGCACTGGAGGCATCCGCGATGCAGCATGCCGCAGTTTGGGTTCCTGTTGGGAGTGCTGCTTTTGGGTTTTTTTGGGGGGTTACGGATAGGGTTTAGGGTTTATGGTTTTGGGTATAGGGTATAGGGTGTAATTTTGAAGTTTGTGATTTGGGGCGGCTCAGGCAATAGAGCGTTTGAGAGTTTATTTAGTTTCACGTGATGCAACTCCACAGGGGACACAGAGTATGGCTATATGCTGCTCTTACCTGTGAGTCGCGGGCTGCTGCGGCTTTAGAGATCTTGAGTTCAAACCACCCACTCTAAACACCCCATCCCCCCGGAAAACTCACAGAAAGACCCTCTTTCAACCCAGCCACAGCTGGCCCTAAACCCTAAACTCTATGCCCTAAACCCTAAACTCTAAACCCTAAAACCCTAAGCCCCTAAACCCTAAACCCCTCAACCCTAAAGCCACAGCTGGCTTGCGCCTGGACCATCAATGTTGGCGAGACAGCAGCCATGTCTCCATCTGCCTCGAGGGCATTCTCTTGCGAGGCATCGAAAGCAGTAACTGAAATCCCGAGGATCCCTAAACAGGATCCCTTAAAGGAGTTCTTATAGCTCCCTTTAAAGGGGCCTGGTGTTTAGGGTGTGGGGGTTGAGGTTTCAGGCTTCGGGCTAAGGGCTTCGGATAGGGTGTTGGACTTGGTCTCTAGGTCCTCGAGTTGCTGGGTCAACCCACCACGGCAATGATTCTCATCCCCCTTATATAACCCTAAACCCAACACCCCTGAAGCCTTTATATATAGCTACCCCAAACCCTATAGACCCTGAATCTTGAAGGTTTAAAGTGAGGTACCGCTTCGTTAAAGCGCATGCCTTTGTGAAAGGTAAGGGGCGTGATCCCTCTGGGCATGTCTTGTATAGTTCAGGAATCACGGTGGCCCAATCTAGTACATAAAAACCTGTATATATAGTGATTGTTCGCGACTGAAGGCAGATTCGTAGGTTTGGGCTCACAATACCGGGAAAGCTGACACTAAAGCACAACCGGAACCCGCAAACCCCGGCACCAGCAAAATCCTACTCGAACCCAGACCCCCAAAAAGCATCTAGAAAGTAGAAGCCCGTTTTTAAGACCTTGTACTACGAAAGCGGACCTTATGGAAAATAGGAATCCCCACCTTTTGAAGGCTCTTGTTAAGGTTTCCTTTTATGCATCTTCACTGAAGAGCTCCTTTTGAGGGTCCCCTACTTCTTCACTGCGGCATCTTTCATTTGATTCATAAGGCGTCTTCGGTTTTTGGATCTAGGGCCTTTAAGGTTTACCTTAACCCCGAATAACCTGCCTCTCTTTAAGGACTTAAAGAAGGCACTCACAATAAGGATCCCTACAAAGGTAGGCTTTATAGGGCCCAGGTAGGGTTTAGGAGTCTTACAGTGGTGTATTCCCTAAGGGTCCATGTATCCAAATAGATATACTTTGGCCTTAATGTAGTCCCTATTTGGGTACTTTGGGGCCTATGTATATCTATTTGGCTACATGGAACCTTAGGGATTGGTACCTGAACCCCGAAACCAAAACTATAAACCCCATGCAAGACCCCTGACGTCTGAACTTATCAAGTGTGAACCCACTTATGGTATCGGATAGTATAGTATAGTATAGTATAGTATAGTATTAGTATAGTATGTAGTATGTAGTATGTAGTATGTAGTATGTAGTATGTAGTATGTAGTATGTAGTATGTAGTATGTAGTATGTAGTATATAGCATATCAATATATATATATATATAATATGTATATGTAGAATAGTAATGATACAGTATATAGTTGGTATTGTATAGTATAGTCTAGTATAGTGTTAGCCTTACGGGGCTGCCGCGGTTCTATCTGAGGCTGCGACGCACAGGTGCGGCAAGAAGGGGAAGATTCCGATGCTCTCCATGTGCTTTGCCTCATGCTCTTAAGCAGGCTTTCGGGGTTTAGGGCTTGTAGGGTTTTAAGGTTTGGGGTTTATAGGCTTTAAGGGTTTAAGGTTTAGGGGTTTGGGGGTTTAGGGCTTATAGGGTTTAGGGCCTTTTAGGGTATATAAGCCCACGTTTACAGCCCCATAATCTCCTCGACGCCAAAGCAAACTAAAGGCCAAGACACCTCCTTGGGCATGTCGTAGACGCCCGACACGCCCAAGAAGACCTGGAAAGATTCTGAGTTACGGATTTGGGGGCCTCTAGGGTTTAGGGTTTAGGGCTCTAGGGGTTTAGGCTAAGGGCTTATGGGGCTTTGGCATTTGAACCCTAAACCCTAAACCTTCGGCGGGTTGAGGCTTCATGGTTTAGAGGCCCAGGGAATCTAGGGTTCAGTGCTTGAGGTTTGGAGCTCCCAACGAAATCAACCCGAATTCCGTGAACACCTGCAGATTAGGGTTTAGGCGTTCAGGGTTTAGGGCTTTAGGGGTTTTAGGGGTTTAGGGTTTGGGGGTTCAGGGTTTAGGGGTAGGGTTTAGGGTTTGGGGTTTAAGGGTTTGGGGTTTAAGGGTTTGGGGTTTAGGGGTTTAGGGTTTAGGGGTTTAGGGTTAGCAGACTGGATTACTGTTCCACTGTTCCTAGGAGTTCTTCCAAACTTTGCGCAAGTTTGCCAGGTTGAAAGCAAAGCACAAAAGCACCGTGTACCAGAATGTCCTTGAAGGACAGCCGGTAGTATCGTAGCGTCCAAAAGCGCGATGCCCTGAAAGCTAGATTCTCAGATTCATGTGAATCCTAAACCCTAAAAGCACCACAGATTCAGAACTGTAGGCTGACTTGAATGGAGGTAGCACCATGTCGTTTCAAGAAGTGGCGCATAGGCGGGTAGAGAGGCATCAGGCTGAGGTAGGGCTGCTCGATGACCACGTCGATCTGCTGCTTGCGTGCATACTCTGCCAAGTACAGCACTCGCCGGCAAAGCCGATTGGCTTTCTTCACGTTTTGAAAAATAAACCCTAAACCCCTAAAAGGCCTGAATCCACGGACCCTCGTTAGCGTCCTCGCGGTGGATGCTCTGCTCATGAACACCCAGGACCCACATGGCAGAGACATCCACAGCAGCGATCCTCCAATCGGGCTACATGCGAGTGAAAGTCTCTAAACCCTAAGGGACCTAATAATCATATACTCTCCCAAATCGTTACCTACATAACTACTGTATGAAGCCTGAGTAATTATTGGGTCCTTTGGACCCTTAAGGTAAACGAGGAAGCGCCTGGATGCATGCGACGGATCCCTTCCAGGCCCACCATGAAATCCACGGTCTTCAGAAGGCAATGCAGAATGTTGAAGGAAGCTACAGGTGGGGAGTTTAGGGTATATGAGGCTTCTATAAGGTATATAGACCTTCTATAAGGCTCCTTTTACGGTAACTACACACCTGAAAATGTCCTAGAGAATGTGGCTTTCGCCCTAAGGCTGTGGGTAAATTATGTTGGCGCCCCTTCAGTTGCGACATGGTAAACCCCAAAACCGTAAACCCCGAAACTTGACCTAAACCCTAAACCCCTAAACCTGACCTAAACCCTAAACCCCAAAACTTTTCCCAAAACCCCTAAACCCCTATACTTTACCTAAACCCCAAACCCCTAAATCCCTGAACCCAAACCCACGAACCCCAAACCCTCAACCCTTATGACCTGAACCAAGCGGCCCAAAGAGTCGGCCAAAAAGGATCAACCCTAAAGGGTTTCGGGTTTCGGGTTTAGGGGTTAGGGGTATAGGGTATAGGGTTTGGGGTAAAGGGTTTAGGGTTTAGGGTTTGGGGGTTAGGGGTAGAGGGTTTAGGGCTTAGGGGTTAGGGTTTAGGGTGTAGGGTTTAGGGGTTAAGGGTATAGGGTTTAGGGCTTAGGGTTTGGGGTTTAGGGTGTAGGGTTTAGGGGTTGGGGGTATAGGTTTTAGGGTTTAGGGTAATTAATGATAGGATCCGATGCTTAGAGGCAGAGGTGCACCTCATTTTAAAAAGGCCACACCAAGCCGTAGAACAAAAACACAAAACAAAGCGCGATGACAAATACTGAGCATGTCCATGAAACCCTTCTCAACAAAACCTCTTCAGACCCTTATAGCCTTCTCCTAAACAGAAAACCATAAACCCTAGACCTCTAAACCTCTAAGCCCCAAACCCCCAACCCCTCAACACCCCCCAGCCCCGCCCCTGCCATCAAGTCCTGCCTGAAAGTCGCTAGGAGACCAGCCCAGACCTTCGTCCAGGACTCTAATGCGGCGTTTATAGGGTTTAGGACTCAGGGTGTAGTTAGGCCGTTAGGGTATGATAGGGTTTACGGCTTAAGGCGTTTACTGGCTTAGTGGGGGATTGTTTCAAGGTTTTTGTCGGCTTTATTGGGTTTGGGGCTTCGGGGGCCCGATACGGCAAGCCCTATAAACTCTAGACTCTCGAGAGTCTAGGACGTTGAACCCTCGCTTCAACACCTTACACAACCCGATTGAAACAGCACTTGTCTGTTCTTCCTGTCTCACCTTCGTCGCCCAGGACCTAGAGTCCGCCAACAAGACTGACAACCCTAAACCCTAAACCCCCTAAACCCCCGAACCCTAAACCCCTAAAGCCTGCGTAATAATTTCATGATACGCTTCCTCGTAGGAGTTCTGCTGCAGGGCAGTCTACAGCCTGAGGTGCAAGCCTACTAGATCCTCTATACAACCTCTAAAAAACAGCTGTAGGGGCCTTAATACAGAGAATAGGGTTTGGGGTATACTTATTCTATAATAATACTACTGAGGAGCCCCCCCCCCAAACAAAAAAAAGAAGAAAAATAAAGTACAGGTCATTATTCAGGCCCCTATGTTGCTTGAGAAGTCACCCGTTAAGAACTCTAGAAAGCCCTTCATGAAGGCCTTGTAAATAAGGCCCTGATCCTTTCAGTTGCGCTTACTGCAGTTTGCAGTTAGTAAACCGTAAACCCCCAAACCTTAAGCCCTCGTACCACAGAAACAGTACTTTAGACTTGAAGACCGGACTGGTCTCAAACCGCAAATCCTCTAAAACCCTTACCCTAACCCTAAACACTCAACCCGAAAACCCAAATTCTCTAAAACCCTAAACCCATGTAAGATCCCTCAATACAATTACACACCGAGACCTTGGCCGGCAGTCTCCATGTCTTCCTCCTCCCGGCGGCACTGCCGGAGAAGCAGCCTCGGAAACCCACCTAAATCCTAAACCCAGAAACCCGAATCCCTAAACCCTACACCCTAAACCCTAAACCCAGAAACCCGAATCCCTAAACCCTACACCCTAAACCCAGAAACCTGAATCCTACCCTAAGGGTCCAAGTATCCAGTAATCGTATACTTTCCCAAATGGTCCCCTACATAACTACTATCCGAAACCTAAGTACCCTAATTGTTCGGTCCTTTCGACCCTTGGGGGGGAAGAGACAGAGATTCTGAGCTACGGATTTGGGGCCTTAAGGGTCTAAGGTTTCTAGGTCATGAGGGTTGATAAGGCCACGGTTTAGGGTTTAGGGCTTTTGGGGGGGGTTAGGGGTTTAGGGTTCAGGCTAAGGGCTTATGGGGCTTAAAGCGTCGACAAGCGGCGCGCTGCACAGGTGAGCTCCGGCACTTTGGCCGACCAAAGCCATGCGGCTCGGGTCGCCGCCGTAGGAGGCCTATAGTGTGTGCTTGTTTAGGGCTTGGGGTTGTAGGGTTTAGAGCTTATGGTGTAGGGTTTAGGGGTTTAAGGTTTAGGGTTTAGGGTTTTAGGGTTTAGGGTTTAGGGTTTAGGAACCAATGCCATACTATTTGGCGCATGAAGAAAGACCCTAAGCCCACTAAACCCTAAATTTCCCTAAGTCATATGATTAGGCACATAAATCGGGAACTAGGGTGGATGCTATGGTTTCCTTATGTTGGTACCTGAAGTGCGGGCCTTGGGCCTTACAGGGCCTTGATGGGTTCCTGTACGACCTCGTGTAATATATAGGGGCCTCAAGAGTTAGAATAAGGTTTTAAGGGTTTAGGGTTTAGGGCTTAAGGGTTCTAGGGGTTTTAAGGGTTTTAAGGGTTTTAAGGGTTAGGGTTTAGGTTTCCTGTTTTTGGATAATTATAACAAGGAACCCTAAGGAATAATATTGGCAAGTCTTTAGGCAGAGCTGTTAAGGGCTTTAGAGTTTTGGGGCTTTGCGGCTTCGTGGGTTTAGGGGAGCTAGGGTGTGGGGGGGTTCTCAAGTGTTAAGGCTTAAACTGCTAAGGGCTTCTTGAAGGGTTCCACTTCTAGGCCTCTCTGAGTCTTAGGGGCTCTAGAGTTTAAGCGTTTTCGGGTTTGGGGCTTAGTTGTTTGCAGTTTTAGAGCTTTAGGCTTTTAGGTTAGGGTAGGGGTTTAGGGCTTAGAGTTTTAGGGTTTAGGGTTTACAGTGAGGGCTACAGGAGGCAGGTTGTTGCTGACTGTAATGCTTCTTTCGAAAATTGCGGCTGACGGTAGGTGTTGAGGGTGCAAGGGTTCCTTTGAGCCTTTCAGTGGGCCTCCGTGTAGTCCGAGATCCAAAACTACAATGGTTGAGTGTTTGGGGTTTGGGGATTAGGTTTAGGGCTTAAGGACTCTACCTTGAAGAATAAGGGGCTCAATATCATGACTGCTGGTACAAACCTTATAGACGATGAACTACTGCGAAATTAAGGGGTATCGGGTTCAATGCGCTGAAGTATAGCTCTACACCTTCAACCCTATAAACCCTACGACCCTAAACCCCATATCCCGCGGCTCTCGAAGACCCGCAATTGTACAGCAGAGCCCCCACAAAGTAGGCAATTGGAGCCACATGTAGACCCTAGCTCTGGCACAGGTACTTCCCTGCCTCCTAGACCCCCAAGCAGTGCAACAAACATGCTCCAGTGCAGCAGAAGGGTCCACGTTGCTCTGAACCCACTTGAGCGCAGTATCCAGATCGTCA
This sequence comes from Symbiodinium necroappetens, assembly GCA_905231915.1. Classification (NCBI taxonomy): domain Eukaryota; class Dinophyceae; order Suessiales; family Symbiodiniaceae; genus Symbiodinium; species Symbiodinium necroappetens. The sequence continues at coordinate 22,782 of CAJNJA010057741.1, forward strand.
AGCATCCCAGGAATGGTAGCCAAGGGAAAATTACCTGACACGGCATACGGTCAAACTTAACCTAGACACTAAACCCTAAACCCTAAAACCCTAAAACCCTAGAACCCTAGACTAAACCCGAAACTCCCCACTTGCAGTTTCCTTTAAGACAGGGAAGTAAGCTTGGCCCACAAGATCCAGACCTTAGCTCGGCGGATCCTGACTATCAGGATCGACAGAAAAGGAAGACCGAACCCGCCTAAACTCCTTTTTTTTGTGTCTCTGTTACTGCAAAGAGAGATGACAACAACAAAAGTCGCCTGGAGCCGATCTTTGAATCCAAACCTTCTATCTTGCCGGGTTATACCTTATTTCCCTTATAAGTTGAAGGTCATGACTTCCTGATCTATGACCCAGAGAGCCCAATACCCCTTAATTAAGGAATATACCTTAGATCATAATATGAAGCCCCCTATAATTTAAGGTCCATTCCTTAATTAAGGGGTATTGTGGGCTCTCTGGGGAGTTTCGAGCCTCCAGGTCGACCCGAACGCCCCTTCTCTTCCTCTTTTCTCGGTGCATTTTTCCTCTGTTGCACTGGCGGATTTTTTCCGACTGAAGCCTAAAGAGGGGGTGCAAAGGGGACGCGAGGTTATAGGTTCTGTAAGTGTGCTACAGAAAGGCCGGGGAAGGGGTTCTTCTAACCATGAGAAGCCCGAAAATCAAGCAATGCCAGAGCACAACTTTCTCAAGCTCGGCTTTCTGACATGTGACTGACAATGACTGGCAAATGCTTTACAGAAGCTCACAGCTTGCTTTGGGGAGCAATGCAGGAGCAGCGGGGACCCAGTTGCCAGCGGCCATAGACGCCCTGAGCCCACACCCTGACTTAAGGTTTAGGGTTTATCGGGCTTAGGTTTTAAGGTTTATAGGTTTTAGGGTTTATAGCGCCTAGGGTTTTCATAGGGCTTATAAGGTTATAGGGCTTATAGATTTATAGTATAGGGTTTATAGGGTTTAGGGCTCTGATACTCTTCCCTCTAGAAGGCCCTGGCTTGCACTGCTTGTGCTGCAATGCTGCTGCTGCTGGCTTAGGGTTTTAGGGTTTACGGTTTAGGGCTTAGGGTTTAGGGTTTTAGGGTTTAGGGTTTTAGGGTGTAGGGTTTAGGGTTTAGGGTTTAGGACGACGACGACGGCCATTACTAGTGATAATAACAAGGATAGGCGTCATCATCTTCATCATCACAATTTGGCGATGCAGGCAATAAGATTCAGGTGACAATATCACGGTATCTCTGATAGGATGCACGAGAACTTAAAAATACGATTTGAACAGGATTGAGCCGGTCTTGAAGTATCGTCACGGATGCACTAAGCAACACCCTATATCATCTGCATGGCATCATCTTCCCGGAACCTGCTGCGGCAAGTAATGTTGGCTCGTGATTAGTAATG
>CAJNJA010057752.1:742-24215 GCA_905231915.1 Symbiodinium necroappetens
CCTAAAACCCTAAACCCGAAGACCCTAAACCCTAAACGCTCAAAATGGGGTTTGGGTCTTTACCTTGCCATGCTGCCTCCAAAGTGCCGCTATCATCATCTCAGGCCAAAACCAGCCACACCCACACAAACAGGGGGATTCGGGGCACACGTTTCATGACTACAGCTTCGATTTCTGGTGAACGGTGGTGGTTTCCGGGGGCCCAGATTTGGGTGCTTTGGGTATCTGGGCGGTGCAAGGCTAGAGATTTAGGTCAGACATTGCTTGTGGCGAGCTGCTTTGCTTCTACCCTCAGATCTACCAGAGGAACTCTAGGTCTGCTGTGGAAATGGGATTCCGCAACTTCTGAGATCCGCTTTTGCTTGTGATTGTGGGAGGGATCCGCCCTGCTTCTTGTTGAACGTTCCGCACCCAAAAGCCCTGCAACTGAGCCCTGTTGGACTGATTCCAAGGCTCCATTTTTTGGCACTCGCAGCTCCCCATATCAGAGGCGATACAAAGGTTTATGTAAGGTCTTAAGGTTTAGAGGCTTAGGGCTAGGATCCCAAACTCTCCTCTGCCCAGCGACGCTCTTGGATGTCTTTGTCCACTCGCTGGCCCCTTGCAGTTTCCTCAGGCTCCGTGCTTCCAGGTTCTAAGTCATTTTTGCAGAGCTTCGGGCTTCTTGGGGCTCCGTGTCCTGTGGAGGAAACCATTAGACTTAAACGAGCATAACTGCCTTAGCAAGAAATTAATCTGATTCCGAACTGTGGCATTCTCTTTAAGGTCCTTAGCCTCTCTGAGCAGGTTGTCATGGTTGACTGGGGTTGAAGATGTCATCTAAGAGACCATGCCACACTCACAGGCTTGAAGACACAACATCTGCCGTTTACTCCACCGAAATGAACCCCTAAGCCTCCTTGCTGGACGGGCCGGTAGGAGATCCTCGCAGATCACGATGGCATTTCTGAAGTTGACCAAGTCTCGTGTTAGCCGAGATCTGGCAGACCGTTCCCAGCTGACCACTGTAAGTATCCTGCAGCGGCTTTGAGCTTCTTCTGTCCGAGACCATAACCCCACCTGGTTACATGTCAATTCAATAGAGTTTTAGACGCAAGGAAGACCTTGGGATTTGGCGTCGTTTTCGTTTCTTTGTTTGGGTCATCCACCTTCGTAATAGTAATGGCTGCGCTTCCGAAGGACCTCTCGCAGCCAACAAATTTTAACGGCAGGCCTCAAGGCGCATGCTTGCAAGTCACAGTGCAGGGCCGTCTCCAATTTAGGTACCGATGCCACTCAGGCTTACACGCATGCGAGTTAATCAAACCGTTCGAAGATCGTCCCTGGTAAGGACCCGCCCCGTGATTTTGATGTATATAAGGCTCGCCTATCCCGCAGGGTCTAAGCCACCCCACACAGGCCACACATGATGACGGGCAGCTATGGGCGCGCTTCCTATGACAACACCAATACGAAACGTAAACTCCCCATGTCTAAACAAGGTGGCTGCGACGCTTCGTGTAACAGACTTCCAGCATGCACAAAATAAATCTATGTTCAGCACAGTATTCTGCGAACTCGTATACGCATGCGGGAAAGCTCTCTCCTTCTGCACTTCCTACATGGTCTTCTGGATGCCCAGTGATGTGAAACACGGCAAAAAGAGTTCGGCAGCCCTCGAGCCCTTTAGCCAAAATAATCGTAAAAATAAACAATAAATAAATAAATAAATATTAATATATATATATATATTAATATTTATTAAAATATACAATATAATAGTATATAGTAATATATATATATAATCGTATACAATAATATATAATAATAATAATAATATATATATGTATATTATAATAATAATAAATAATAATATGTAATAATATATATTGTTATATATAATTGTATAATAATATATAATGAAATATATGATGATAATGACAAAATAATGACAATAAAAAATAGAACTAATATTATCAAAAGAAGAATACACATGATAACAATAAGACAGCTGGCCTTGATGTTGTCGACAAGACCATCCTCCGCGCCGTCCTTCAGCTGAAAGTGATTCCTGACGCGGCAGCATTTCGAGAAACCGTCTTCCCTTGTGGAAAATGGATGCCCCACGTCCTACCCACATCCATTCCTAAGCATGGGTAGGATTTCGCAATTTTTGACTATGCCCAACATCAATTGGAGATTTTTTAGATAGATTGCAAGAACACCTGCTTCAACAGCCAAAAACAAGCTGTGCTGCTAGCATTGTAATTACGGACTTCGAGGCGTCCTGATGTCAACCACCACAATAACCACAAATCTTCGGTTTAGAGGTCTACTCCAAACACGTTCAGATGTGTATCACGATCAGGCTCTATGGTCCATTAATGGTGGACGCATCTACTGCACATACATCCATCAACTCTGTGCCACCAGCTATGCCTTACATTGCGAAAGATCCTATGCACCTCATGGAAGCAAAGGGAAGCCTTGAAGGCTTGAAAACCGATAAACATGCTTGTTGGTTTGTACAAGTATATGTATATACATACGCACATGCATACATACATACATACATACATACATACACAGACATATATATATATATGTATGTATGTATGTATGTATGTATGTATGTATGTATGTATGTATGTATGTATGTATATATACTTGCACTTCTACTGATACTCGCAACGATCTCGTGTGCCAAAGATGATGACTCCATGACCAGGCCGCACGGTGAGAACCGCACCCAAGATCATGGTTACAGACGATCATCGAGATGGGGACCAGTCTTGCTATACTGTGGCCAGACTTACTATTACCGGTAGCCTCCGAAACCCTAAACCCTAATCGTCAGTGTCCTTACTTTTAAAGCACTGCTAGATGCCAGGACTTGCCGGCCTCTCCCCTGCAGCTGGGGCTTTCTCAGGCTCTCGTGGCTTTGAGGGGTTGTTGTGCACTTGGGGTTTATAGGGTTTAGGTGCACGTAGGGAGTAGGGACTACTTCGCGAGTAGGGCTTGTTTGGTTCAGGGGTTTAGCACCGGATGATTACAGGATCAGTTTGGGTGTAGGCTTACTGTAGGGAATCCTTCTGTTAGGGGATTGGGAGAAGCAGGACTGCAGTGCGGCCTGTCAAGACTTCTTGTTAGATACATGCAGCACCCACCCACACAAAGCTTCGATTTACAAGCATTGCAGCCGATGTGTGAGAAGGCCCGCCCGAAGCTTGAAATCCACTTGTAAACCAGACCGAAGCGTTCGCATCACGTTTGGTACACCACCTGGCAGGGTCGGGGGGTGGTTGTGGGGGTGGCTTTGGGATGCATCCTGATGGAGTTTGTGTTTTGGTTCGCCGGCTTGGGATTTGGGACCATGGCCTGTGAAGATATATTGTGCATACATACGTACAGACATGCATGCATGCATGCATGCATGCATACATACGTACATACATACCTACCTACCTACCTACCTACCTACCTACCTACCTACCTACCTACATACCTACATACATACATACATACATACATACATACACACATACATTTGCCTACACATATCTTCCTGTTTATCTATCTATCCATCAATCTATCTACCTATCTGACTATCCGACCGACTAACTAACCTAATCTAACCCAGCGCAACGAATGACATGTCCAGCTACCTACATTGTCTATCTGGCCAGCTTGCCAGCTGGCTAGCAGCCTATCTTGCTATTTCGCCATCTGGCTAATAAGCTCTGTGTCGATCTCTCTCTCTCTCTCTCTCCCTGTCTTTGTTTTATGTGTGTATATATATATATATGTGTGTGTGTGTCTGTAACGTTATACATGAATGTGTGCGTATATGTGCTTGCATGCGTGCGTTTGTATGTGTGTGTGCACATGCTTGTTTTCTGAACTTGTTGACTCTGGAGTATTTATAACCTAAGCCCTAAACCCCTTTGCTGGTTCTTGCGTATTTATACACTGCTTGCATACAAGAATTTTACCACATGACCGTGCCCTTCGAAACCCCGGAGTCGATCGGTGCTTCCGATTTGAACCCGGCAGAAGATACGTACTATAGGGATCTTAGGAGGGCTTTGGGTATACCATATTTCAGTGTACTTCTCAGGTGTAATGGGTGTAGAATAGCATATATATATATGTATATATATATATATATACATAAATATTTACTCCAGTATACTTACAAGGGACTTTGGGAGGATGCTATTAGCATTTTTTACGGCCTCCGTATCAGCCTGAAGGAGCTCAGAGAAATGCACCGTACTTGTGAATCCAACCCCTTATGTTGGGCAGGTGTTCTGCTTGGCAGGTTTTGCCCCTTATACGATAATTATAACAAGGAGCCCCCCCAAGATAGTGCTGAGCTGTAGACTCCAGAAATCCTCAGCAGGAACGCCGACACCGCAAGAATCTTCAAACGTGAACCCTACAGGGTTTAGGGTTTAGGGCTTAGGAACCCTAGCGTGAACCCTAAGCAACACAGCTTGGCACAGACTGTCATGTAATTGAAGGAAACCCTAAAGGGCCTAAAGAACCCTAAACCCTATCCCTAAAACCTGCCCACACCCGGAGACCTATAGCCCGGCCCCAACTCCAAAACTTAAGCCCTAAAGCCTCAACCCAAAGACTGCAGGCTTGTCTACAGCTGGCCAGTAACCTGCGGCCCTTTCCGCCGCGTGCTTATAGTTGTCGGTGGCAGCTGACCCCCTGTTTGCAGGGTTCGTGCTAATCAACCTGGAGCGCCATGATTGCAATCCCAGCAATGAAACACCCCTCAAAAGGGCTGCAAATGTCATTCGCCATGTTTCAGTTGTAGGTTGCAGCCATCAGGGACATGAACAGGGGCATTTATATTCCTCCAAATTCCTCCACACTGTGATCAGGAGCCGCAGAATTGTCTTGTAGCTTTACAGGAGAGGTGGGGCGGGGGCTGTGGGCACCGGTAACAGTTAAAGGTCTCATGATGGGGTGGCAGGTGATATAGTCCCGGCTCCACGATGGGAGGCAGGTGAGCAGCAAAGGTTTCATGCTGACCCAGGATCTCCACAGCACTTGATGGTTTCTGGCGTACGATTATCTCAGCTTTTGGGGCAGGCCTGCTGGTTACTCCGCCAGGAGACCCTTCTCCAACAATGCAACTCTGCGTTAGCTTCCTCTGCCTTTTGCTCACACGCGATTTTCTCAACAAGCACACTCAGGACAATTCTCCAAGGCAAGCCATGTACATACGTACTCCTGTGTCGCTGTTCACAAAGTTGATGCTCGGCCCATCTCCGCACAATTGCTTGAAGCCCACATTCTGGACTCCTGAACGCTCCGAGTTCTGCACATTCAGCGGCAAGATTATCTAAATCCTAAACCCCTAAACCCCTGAAGCCCTCAACCCTAAACCCTAAAGCCCTAAACCCTAAACCCCTGAAGGCCTAAACCCTAAACCCCTAAACCCCTAAACCCTATAAACCCTAAACCCTAAACCCCTAAATCCCTAAACCCCTGAAGCCCTCAACCCTAAACCCTCAACGCAACTTCCCAGGCCCCTGTTTTGGGTCTCTGCTGCTTCGACCGCACTTCTGACACTGCAGGAAGCGACGACCCGATTCTGGAGTCTGTGTGCCTTTTGGTTATGTTCTTAGGGCTGTACGGTTTGGGTTTGAGGGCTTTAGGTCCAACCTCAATTCCGAACCGTAACAGAGCATTACAAAACTCTTATAAGCCCATGGTCACCATCCTACGTCTCAACGCCTTGTTTAGACTACGCCTTCAACTTTCTCTGTATATCAGTAGAGGAATGCGTCCGCTTGGATGTAGAAAGACACCACTACTATGCCATGCGCTGGCTAAGATTGTTAGCCCGTGGCCCTCAAACCCTTCAAACCGGCATGAGTCAAGAAGCGCCAGGCGCTGGAAACAGTCGGTCTCTGGGCATTGACGAACGCGGCGGGCTCACCAAATTCCGTTCGGCCGCAGGGTTGCTGAGGCTTTCAGGGTGAAGGTCGTTCCTGTTGCACTTAAATGCAGCAAGGCATCCTTCCCATCACCTTTTCAAGGTGCGCTAGTTTTGAAGAGTGCCCGGGTAGATCCAGCAGTTTGATGGCCTTCGACTTTCGTTCATTAGGCAGGGTTCTCTCGTCGTTTAGCGATGGCACTGGATATTCGCTTCGACGATACGTTAGCAATTGCAGTCTTCCCTTTGCTGAGGATAGTCAGACTGCTATGATATATAGATTCATATACTACTTTAAATCCCCGAGCCCTGCAATCCCGGGCCTGAACTCCCAATTGCAGCTGAACCCCTAGGCCTGTTCGGCCCTAATCCCGAAAACCTCAAGCTTCGAACCGTAAGCCTTAAGCCCTAAACCCTACACGTTTCAAAGGTTCTCAAAACAAGAAACCCTATACCGCAGACTGACTATCTGATTATAGCTATACTATCAAGGAGCCCAAAACCCTATTCTATTTATTAAGGGCCCCACCACTGCCGGATACCCCGAAGCTGAGGGCGCGCGCGTGCGTCGGAGCCTCGTCGCCACCTCTCTGGTGGTGCTCCTGGTGGCGAAGTCGGGCCAGGCTAGTTGAGGGTTTAGGGTTTGGGGTTGGGGGGTTGAGAAACCCTAAACCCTAAACCCATAGGGTTGGGGAAACCCATAGGGTTGGGGGTTTAGGGTTTAGGGTAGATGGATCTTTGGGGCATACTTTTTCTAGTGATGTTATCGGGTATCTACCTCCTGGTTTCATGTTTTCTTCCGGTGAATTTCGGCAGAGGCGCCCCCCAACACATCAAGTCCATAGACTTCAATTCACGAAAGTCGCGTGTCGGACGAGGCTAGAGCTGTTTAGGGCTCCGAAGCTCCTGGGGCTTATCCCTAAGGGTCCAGGTACTCATAAAGTATATACAGTAGCCTTAAAGTAGTCCCTATGTAGGTACATTGGGGCCAAAGTATATACTATTTGGGTACATGGACCCTTAGGGTATTAAAGCCAGAAGACGGAAGGCTAGACTGAGACTAACCTTAGGGTAGTAGGGTTTAGGGGCTAGTGTCTTAGAACCGACCTTAGGTGTTAGGATTTAGGTTTTAGGGTCTTAGGGTAGGATTTAGGGTTGATAGGAATCAGAATCATTGTCGCAAGTGGTTCGCGGCACTGGCCTCTACTCAGTGGCTCGCGGTACCTGGCTTTCCTCAAATGGCGGATCCTGTAGACATGTGTTTCTCCAGATTGCTGACCCAAATGGTCCTAGGTGCTGACTGATACGGGTAGGGCTTTAGGGTTTAGGGTTTATAGGGCTTTAGGGTTTAGGGCTTTGGGTTTAAGGGTTTATAGGGCTTTAGGGTTTAGGGCTTAGGGCCTGGGGTTTAGGGTTTAGGGACCGAGTACTTTAATTCAAGCTTCCGGCTGGAGCGGGAAGCTTCCACTCGGCAAAGGCCTGGCGTATTCGAGTGTCTTCGGGGTTGGCATAGAGTCGTCTTAGCCATAGGCCCCTAAGTAGTTCCTTTTTGGGGTTACCTTATAGGATTCCATTATATAAACCATAAAAGGGGGCCTATGGGTACTTCTGAGATGAGGCTATCGGAGCTGTGGACCCTTGTGGCTCAAGCTTTCTGACAGAGAGTCCCCTACATGAAAGCCTCTTTCAAGTTTGAATCCTACGCCTTACAGCATGGTCAACCCCAACCACCCTTTGTGTCGCTTGTCCCTTCAGAGCATCAGAGCAGCGCGACCTACTATAACCTTGACAAACTTATGCAAGAGCTGCGAAGAATAGCAACGGAACCCGAACCGATTCCCACTAATTACACCCTATAAACAAGCCCTCATAGGTGCCCCGACGAATTTTTTAGTTGCTTCCAGAGACCATGGAGCCCACTAATTACACCCTAAACCCTCGTAGTAGCCCGAACTTTTTAGTTGCTTCCAGAGACCATGGAGCAGTCGCAGTCTGCGGCGTTTCTGCTGAGCCTGGCTTTGCTGCTGCCCGACTGCCCATCCTGCAGCGTCTACCCATAGGCCCCTAAGTAGTTCCTTTTTATGGTTTATATTTAGAATCCTATAAGGTAATCCCAGAAAGGAACTACTTTGGGGCCTATGGGTAATTATGTATGTATCGAGTGTCGCGTGGCTGAGCCCTTAGCGGTATACCCCGGCCCTACTAAAATCTCAAACCTTGAGCTGACAAGAAGGCGACGGCCACAGGAGTTGCCTTTCACCAGACCTCCCTAGACTGCACGAGATCGGGGTGGTATTAAATGTCAGCATAAGCCTCCAGACTGGAAGTTGGTCTTCCTTGACACAACCCCAGCATAGCCACAGCAGGCTTCACATCTAAACACCGGGCTCCTAACCCCGAACGGCTACCGGCATTTCCCCGCCAAGCCCTAAACCCCTCTATATTGTAAAGCCCTGAAACCATCTTAGACCTAAGCACCAAAACCTATACCAACCTATACCATATAATTAAACCCAATTCTAAACCGTAGACCCTCAACTCTAACCCTAAACAGTATGCTCCACAAATTCGTAAAAAGCAAGCCCCATGGCTTGGCTTAGGTATATCTCCATTACACTGACTTTGGGCCGACCTCCTGTCCGTCGGGTTTTGAAGGCGGCACCAGATGTGGGGCTTCAGCGCCGTAGGGTGCCAGGTTGCGGGGCTTTGGGCTGTGCAGAGTATCTCGGGCTTATACGGCTTTCCTAGTATGGTCTAGAGGGATACGATGCTTTAGCATTTTGGGCGGTTTTGGGAGCTTCGGTTGCCTGTGCAGATGTCGCAGTTGTTCACGCCCTTGGCAAAGGGTGCAACATGGTGCAACAAAGCCATAAGTCATTTCTCAACGCGGCCAGCGCCTAGGGTACCATCAGGATAATTACCATGGGACACCAGAAGGGTGCCATCAGGGTAAACCCTAAACCCTACAAGAACTCCGCCGATCCTTCCCCAAAAAGCGCCCTGCTTGACCTGTGCAAGGTGGCCTGGCAGGCCTTTTTCAACGAGTCTTTCCGTGCCCAAGCTGCCTTTTTGAACCGTTGTTTAGGGTTTAGGGTTTTCCGTACCCAAGCTGCCTTTGTCAATTGGGGGGGCCGGATTTCTGGGGGCAAGTTTGGATTCAGAAGCTCTGGGCGCTGGCCGATGCTATCTCCGCGCAGCATGCTTTAGGGCCCTTTAGGGTTTAGGCTTGATAGGGTTTAGGGCCGTTTAGGGTTTAGGGTCTGAAAGACGAATAGAACTAACGAAACCCCGCGAGGATTTGGGTTGTACCAAAAGAGCCCGCCGAAGGTTCCGAAGAGCTCTTCCAGCGACTCCACGTCCAGTGGGCCTCTTTCCTGCACAGCCCATGGAAGGCGGAAAGAGCAGATCCGAACAGGGGCAGTTCTCTGAACTGGAACTAGGGTCCCGTTTAGGGTCCTTTTTTATAAGGTTGCCGTGCTATTTTGGGGACCTAAAAAGCGACCCTAATTTAGAGAACTACTTATATAGACGCCATGAATGCGGGGATCCTGGCAGAAATTTAGGATCCCAGCAAAAGGGAGCCCTATCCTCAGACCCCCCCCAACCTTCATCTCGATCTCGGAGATCGACGTCTTTATGGTTCTGGGGAACAATGATCAGCTGGCCTTTCACCTGAGATTTCCAGCTTGCTGGTTCCTCGTTAATGCTAGCGCACCGAACCCCATCAAAGGAATCTACTACTGGCGAAAGTTGTTGCGATGGGCCGCTGTATTCTGCAGAAACTAAAGACCATTATAAAGAACTGTAACTCGCAATCTGAAAACTGAGCCCCACAGCCCTAAACCCCAAGTCCTGAACCCCACAACCCTCAACCCTATATAAATCTTAAACGCCACAACCCAATCCTAAAGCTTCCTCAGGTCGACTTGTGGAAAGGGTGGGCTGCGATCTTCGCTACCCTCACAGAGTGCTATGCCGTGCCACCAGCGGCAAATGACTTGAAACTCCCCGTGAATCCTTTCTTCAGCGTCATAACATACGCTCTTCCGAACGTGTCTCTTTGAATAAATCCTAGGTAGTATTAGAACCCTACCTGTGGCTCTCTTAAAAGGGGCCTTATTGAGAGGGTCTATAACTCTATATCCCCAAGGGTCTCCCGAATCCTAACTCCCAATAAACATCTTAGCGAAGAGAGTGTTGATTTCTCTATGCACAGCTGCAACCGGGGGCCTTCTCCCCCGAGGTTAAGGGGATATCCAGGTTTAAGGTTTAGGGAGTTCAAGGTTTAGGGTTTAGATGAGGGTTGGGGTTTGGGTTTTTCGTGGTACGGCTTCAGGGTTTCAGCCTTAGAAAGCTTGACTCATGCTCTACGATTCATGGCAGCAAGCGCTTTTCCGGTGCATAAGTTTGCAAGACGACTTAGGATTGCCGGCTGGGTGGTGCAAGGGTTTGGGTTTCCGGTGTCGGGGTTTGTGGCTTACATACCTTAGGTGGGTTGATAGTGTTGTTCCGAGTCTGAGTGCTGGATTCAGCTGCAGTTGACGAGTGTGCGTGGGTTTGCAGGCACCCACCCACAGACGGACATCGTCAGGTGCAAACAACGAACAGCGAGTTCATGCACAGGTACATACATCTGAGTATATGTAATTTTGTATGCGTGCAAGCTAGCTATCTAGATAGCTGGCTAGGCAAGCAGGGAGTGTGTGTGTGTGTATGTGTATGTGTGTGTGTGAGAGAGAATGTCTGTTTTCACCAGATTCTCTGTGCACGTGTTTTTTAAAGTATTGTATACATGTGCTCAATTGCATCGACTACATGTAGTATTTCACACTAAAAACTTCACCAGCAACCCTGAACCCTACGCCCCGAAACCCTAACCCCTATAAGCCCTAATCCCTAAACTCTCAGCCCTAAACCCTATAAGCCTTATAATCCCTAACCCCTAAGCCCGAAGCTAAGCCTTATACTCCCTAAACCGTAAGCTCTACATAAACCCTATAACCCTTATAATCCCTAAACCCTAAAAGCCCTACAAAAACCCTAGAAGCCTTATAACCCGTTATATACCCTCAGCCCTACATAAACCCTATAAGCCTTATAATTCCGTATAAACCCTAAACCCTACATACACCCTCTAAGCCTTATAATCCCTTCTAAACCCTAAGCCCTAAACCCTATACCCCCTAATCCCTAAACCCTATAAGCCCTACATCAACCCTAAAATCGCTACAATCCCTTATAAACCCTAAGCCTTACATAAACCCTATAATCCCTATAACCCCTTATAAACCCTAATCCCTACATATAAACCCTGTAACCCTTATGGCCCCTTCTAAACCCTATAAGCCCTATAACCCTTATAACCCCTTACAAACCCCATGAGCCCTATACGCCCTACATATAAACCCTACAACCCAAGACGTAAGTTGGCGCCTCGGAGGTGCTGGTTCTCTGCCTTCGTCTCGGTGGCGCCGAAGAGTCGGCTCTTGGGGCTTCCTCAGTTTCGGACGTTTCGGGGTACTCATACGCTTTAGGCTTTATAGGGATTGGGATTTATATAGGGTTTAGGGTTTAGGATTTAGGTTTTATGGTTTAGGGTCCAGGTTTTAGGGTTTAGGGTTTCGGGGTTAAGGGCGGAGCGAGGCCTGTGAGATTAGGGTTTAGGGTCCAGTACTATTTGCGGGATGTATAGGTTCAAGAGGCACGGTCGGTGCTTTCGTGGCTTCGGCTTGCATGTGCATTTGCCGCGATAAGATCTTGCTCAACTCACCTGAGGCTTGACAGGCTGATTCGTTGCAGAGGCATACGGGAGGTATACCCTAGACCCTAAACCAGAAACCCTAAACCCTAGCCAAGAGGGTGCGGAAGTTGAGGTTTCGTGTTGAGGGGTCGGGACTACAACACGGAAGGCAAGATCCAGCCCTGTCTGCCGTAGCAACGCGTCAATCTCAAACCTTCCCAAGGTCCCAAACTAAAATCGTTAGGGGGCTAGAGTTTAGGGTTTCAGACAGGTTTAGATTTAGGGTTTAATGAGGGTTTCTATACCCGTTTCTATACCCTATAATTAACTCTTATAGCCCATAAGTTGAGGAGCAAGGGATACACCTCCAACCAGTCGAACTTCACCAGAGATCCTAGGAGAAGCCACCGTGGCAGGACTTACATATCTGGTACCTTGAGCAGCAAAAAGTTGAGGGTTGGGGGTTTTGAGAGTTTAGGGGCAGTTCGGGCCAGGATGTAGGAGTCAAGTGAACCCTGCAAAGACCGACACCGTCTGTCTTGCATGCTCATTGAAGTTGCTTTGGGGTCCTCCCGGAAGATGCCTGCCTACAAGCAGCGACTCCTTTCTTCACCCTTCCAAACCCCAAATCCCGGTGGTTGGAGGGTTTATGTCGCATTCCGAGAACTTGCCCCCGAAAAGAAGAATGCTCCCGGAGCTCCCCGACTCATTCCGAAAGACCCTGCGACCTCCCTCCTAACTTTCGGCTTGTCAAAGTCCTACTGCTGAGTCGAGATCGACATAACGCGAGAGAGAGCAAAACAGTTCGTTTCGGAGTCCGACGTGTGCTTGTAACTCACATATTCTATCAGCTCATTTTTTGCGTCCATGTTATGAAAGTTTTCCCCAGGTGGTAAAGAACAAGTCTGTTGAACTCCAGAGAATTCGGAGGCTAGTGCTGCTAGGATTTGGGGGGTTAAAGGTGTCCCACCACTAAATTTCAATTCCCTAACAGGTTTGTACTTATCTCGTTGCTGGCGCTGAGCTGTTCCTGCAGACCCACAGCGCGGATTCTTTGCAGCAATGACCGGTCGGCCTGGCTACAGTCTCTGCAGCAAGTTGACCATGTCACCGTTGAACGTTTGTAGGCGGTCACTACGGTTTTAGTAGGTTGAGCGGTCGGGTGAGGTGATGTTTTTTTCCAAGCTGACTCCGATGCTGTTTTTCTCAACGCTCCCTAGATCATTGAGATCGAAACTGGTCTTGCGCAGGGTAGCAACTGCAGCATCACATAGGGGCCTTAAGAATTAGAAGAGGGTTTCGGGGTATATGATATGATGACTACTACAACTATAGGACGAGATAGTAAGGACAAAAAATAGTATGTGTAGTCACTCAGGCTCCAATCTGCGATATTTTGAGGTCTGGACCGAGCTTATCGCTTCGGTTTCTGCCCGCGGAGCCGATCAGGAGAGGTGAATGAGGCAGAGGATAGCATAGCAGCCTGAACATATATCAGTACGAGTAGCATTCCCTAGTGTTCCTTTTCATGACTAGTCATATATCTATGTACTATAATGTACCCCAAAGCCCTGTTCGACTCTATGTGTTACGAGGTCCCTAGAGTATAGTGGGCAGCCGAGTGTGCTTCATGGACGACGACACCGCACAATGCAAGATCCCAAGCGTCATTCTTGGGCCTGAAGCGTGTTAAAAATATTAGAGTTAGGGGTTTAAGTTTTAGGGTAAAGTGTCTTCTGGCACCCAGCAAGAGTCAACTGCGCATACCTTTGCTCAAACCCAAGCAGTGCACCCTGCTTTTAGCTCCAATCTCGAAGCTCTAAACACGCAAAGCGCTCACAACCGAAAACCCTAAGCACTAGACGCGGAGCCCTTTTTCGGCCCAGGATGGATGCCATTTTAAAAGGGACCCTAATTTAGAGAACTACCCATGCCATATGAAGCCCTCTGAGGATGGATGCCATGGAGTCCCGGAAGTTCACGATCATCGTGAATGTAGCCTCCGTATCTCGGAGAAGCGGGGACGGGTGCTGTTACCCATAGGCTCCTAATGGCTCCTAAGTAGTTCCTTTTTTAGGTTTTTTCGGTTACAGGTACCCATAGGCTCCTAAGTAGTTCCTTTTTTGTGGTTCATAGATAGAATCCAAAAAGGTAATCCCAAAAAGGAACTACTAAGGAGCCTATGGGTAAACACCATATTCAGGACAGAACACATCCCTGTCATGGAACCCGAATAGAGGGGAGGATCAAAAGAGATTGTAGGTAGTTGCAGTATATAGTAATCATGGGAACTCAAACTAGCGTCATTAGCCCAGGAGGGATATTGAAGGCTGAGGGCTCGAAGAAGCTTTGTGCTATGCGCTTCCGTTCACTGACTTCAGGGATTGCAATTCAGGTTTTTTGTTGGTGTGGTTTTCGTACCTGTGCAAATGACCTCCCACATTGAAGTTTTAGAACTCAGTGTGGCTTCTCTTTTGTTCGATGTTAAATAAATTTCCCGCAGCTGGTTGCCTGATCCCTCAGCCCTGACGATTTTCCATCACCAAGACCCTTCCCTTCATTGACCAACCCCAACAACCTTTAACCCAAAACACCACAACACTAAATCGTAAGCTCTCCATGTCAGCCTTGACATGAATCTTGCATTTCATAGTACAACCCCAAAACCCTGTCCTAATTCTTAAGCCCTTTAGCAGATGTACTCCCAGCCCGTGACTTCGAACCTGGAAACCTTTAACAGACAGGGATTTCCGAAGTCCCGGGGTTCCTGCACTTAGTCCTGAGCTTCAAGCGCGCGCTTCGGTTCATGCGAGTTACTTCGAAGAAAGAGGGGACTTCTAAGGTTTGCAGGATTCTCGGGCTTTTGGCTTTAGAGCTGCACTTCCTGCTTCCTGTAGAGCCCGGTTGATGGCTTCAGGAGACCCCCAAAAAGGAGATCCTGATCACGGGTGTAGGGTTTACCTGGGACTCTAATTAGGGTAATGGCTGCTAATCTGTAGGTCAAGAGAGTTACAGGTAGAGCTAGGGCACTCTAAATTTCAGAAGCACCGCGTAGGCTTGGATCCCGACAGCCAGCAACTCCGACCAAAAGCTCAGAAACTTCCCCTGGACCTTAAACCCTAAACCCTATAAACCCCACAGCCAAGAGCAGCAAATGAAAGGTACTGACCCGAGCTGATACGCCCAAGCAACTGCTGCCGACCAACACCGTAGCGTCCATGATGCCTCCTGGCTTTGAATTCCCATGTTATAGGGATTCGCTTTAAGGTTTGGGGGTATCCAGCCCTAGGTTGGGCCTTCGGGGTTTGCTTGTCTTTCGGGGTCTTCTCAAATCTGATGCAGCACCCAAACTTCCAGGCCCCTGCCGGGTTTCCAAAGATTCGTATAGTATAGGCTACATTCGGATTCCGGTTCGCCCTAAACCCTAAACCCCTAGACCCTAAACCCCTACGCCCCTGAACCTTAAGCCATAAACCTTCGGGCCAGAGCGGTTGCAGGTTGAAAGCCCGAGAGGCTTCTAGTCGTGGCCCGTGACTTGAACCCTAAACTCGGGACCCAACCAGGACCCCCGAATGGCCCTTTAATGGAGCCCCTTATGGTTCTTAATGCTGGGTCTTTCGGGCCTAACAGAGGGTACTTTGGTGGTCTAGGTAAGCCCCTCAATCCTAGGAAACAAAGAAGGAGCTGGAAAAAGACAACATCTCCACCCTCGACTCAAAACCCCAAGCCAGAACCCTGAGGCCGGCCTACCTGTAGCCGGAAAGACCTACCCTTCTTAGGGTTCCTTATTCATGGTTTCTATATGCAGGTCCTCAAAAAGGTAGGTTTTTTTTCGGTTACAGGTAGACCCTAGACCCTACGCCCCTAGCCCTTGAACTCTTCGACCCTGCAAGGCCTTCAGATGTATCGTTGGGGATCCCACGCGCTTTCGGGTAGTTGAGGGGTTATAGGAGACGGTTTAGGGTTTAGGGTTTCGGGTTTAGGGTTTAGGGTTTAGGGCAGGGGGGAGGGCCTCCACGAAGAGAGGGAAGCGCGAGGTGTGGTCGGTCCAGGATTTAAGGTTTTCCGTCAGGAATCCTGAATTTTGAGACCCTTCGAGCTTTAAACGCCCTGAAAGCCCCGGACCCACCCCGGGTCCAAGCACCTCGTCATCATGCACTTGGTCGAAAAGTCGCCGTTAGCCTCTCCAGAAAGCTTCCGGTCCCAGAAGGCCCAAAAGCTTCAAACCCTGGCCCTACCCATAGGCTCCTAAGTAGTTCCTTCTTGTGGTTTATATTTAGAATCCGCTAAGGTAATCCCAAAAAGGAACTACTAAGGAGCCTATTGGTAAACCCCCCTACCTTGCGTAAAACCTTTAAACCCTCAACCCTAAACCGTCAACCCCTGAGCCTTAAACCGAAAACCCAAACAAACCCTCAACCCTATAGACCCTAAACCCCCTGACCCTAAACCCCTAAAAACCAAAAACAAAAACCTTGAGCCCTAAACCCTAAACCCAAACCACCCCCCCCCCCCAGGATGAGCTTCATTGCTGCAGAGCCCGTTTTCTCCGTCTGGGTGCGGGTTGTCCTGACGCTCGGTCCAAGGGCTGTCACGGCTTCGGTTTTTTGTTTAACAGCTTGAGGGGTTTAGGGGCGTACGTAGTGTCTAGGGTGTAGGGTCTTGGTTTTTTTTAGGGGGATTTTGGGGTTTAGGCTATCTGGGGGCTGGGGGCTTGGTGGCGGGCTGGGCGGGCTGGGCTGGGCTGGCCGGCTCGGGGTGGGCTGGGCGGGCTGGGCTGGGCTGATGGGCCGGTTATTCGAAAATGGCAGGGGTTGGGGTTGGGGGCTGGGGCTGGGCTGGGCTGAGCTGGGCGGCTGGGAACCGGGCTGTGGCTTGGGGGTGAGGGCTGGATCTGGCTGGGCTGGGCTGGGTAGGGTTTTGTGTTTTTGGGGTTTAGGGCTTTGTGGTTTTGGGTGTTAGGGGTTTTGGGGTTGAGGGTCCCGGAACCCAACAGTTCAGCACTGGCACGGCTGTTCCATGCCGTCACAAATCATCCCTAGCAGCTACAGCATGAGGCTTCAACAAGGCTACATGAAGCTTGATGATGCCAGAGTTTTCGCGCCAAGTGCACAAGCCCTAAGCAAGCCTGAAGCCAAATCTGCAGAAGGGATGCCTGGACCATCAAGCGGACCGTGCGAAGAGTTTACATATATAATATGCGCAGCCACATACCACGCATCAAGCAGAGAGGGAGGGCATATCATGTCCCGCCTGTACTAAACTAGGCCTGCCCAGTCTTGGAAATAACACTGCTGGCCCCTGATTAACAGTCCCCCTCCTCCCTGATTATGTTAGGGCTCCAAGTATACAAACAGTACCTACTTTGGGGTCTAAAGTCTGTAAACAGTACCTACTTTGGGCTATTTGGAGCCCCAGGGTAAGGATTCTAGCAGTACGGATCCGCATGCGAAGGTCTTCAAGGACATGGAGCTTCTTCATCAGGAGTCTACATCACTATCCTTTACTTGTTTGAGGTCCGAGGTTCCCTCAAAGGCCCCTAAGCTGGTTGCCTTTGCATCTTAAGGCCCGAAACCCTCATGAACCCCAAATCTAAATCCGCAATATCGGTTTAGGGTTTAGGGTTCAGGGTTTAGGCTTTAGGGCACCGTAAACCCTGAACCCTAAAGACCAACCCCTAAAGCCTGAACCGTTTCAAGGATTCCAGTGTCCGTCGCCATCGATTGGTCGCAGGAGGCTCTTGGCGCGGGTAGCAAGGACATCGGGATGGGAGAAAGGTTCCAAAGAAGCTCCAAGAAGCCACCTATTTAGTAGGCTATCGGGTTACGTATGGGTACTACAACGTTACCATGATGTTCAACCCCCCAAGGGGACCTATGTACCTATATAGTAGCATCTAGGGTTTATTTTTTTACGGGAATTACCCCTATAGCACTGCCTAGGACCCTTTGGGAAGAACGGTGGCCTACTTTATTACATGGGTAACTGGGCCTCTTCGGAGAGCGTCCTTCCAGAGAGCTTCACGGCCTGATTGCATAACCCAAGACCCTGAACCCCAGACCTTAGTCTTAGTTCCCCAATACCCAACCTTTAAACTTTTTGGATTCTTATTTTAATTTAGTAGCAATCTGACAGTTTAACCTTTTGTTTCCCTGGCTTCTTGGGAAAGTAAGGAATAAACCATAAATGCAGAACCTATGGAGTTTTGAGCACGCCCGGCCATACATCGACCCGCCAATGACGTGATCATTAGGACGAAGGCTTCGGCTCTCAATCTTCTGGGTTCTTGCTAAAGGATTTTGTTTAAGTTACCATAGTAGGGATCTATAGTAAATAATATGGTTTCCTTCTTATGGTAACTTAATTAAGTCCCCTAACAAGAGCCCAGAGTCTTATGGTATCTGCCGTCAGCTTGGTCCTGCTCACGACCTTCCATGCCAGAACCCGCCACTCCAATGGTTTGGGGTTTAGGGTCAATCCCTAGGGCTCCAAGTATACAAATAGTACCTGCTTTGAGGTCTAAAGTCTGTAAATAGTACCTACTTTGGGCTATTTGGAGCCCCAGGGAATGGTTCAACCGAACTTGGTCGGGTTCCTGAATATGCTTTCAAAATCATCACATCAGGCAGACTCAATCGGGAACCCTTAAGCCAATGTTTCAAGAACTCGCCACTCGCCCCGTGGCATGGAGCAAGGTTCACTCCTACTGGATGCTGCGTCAGGTTTTTGAGCAAGCAGCCCTAAACCCTAAGCCGCATAGCTCTTCTATTAAATCTTTCAAGTTGAAGCCCAGGGCCGACACCCTTGTGCATGGCTGCTCAATACCTATAGTCTCCATTGTAGTTCCTTTTGGGGAGATACCTTATAACTTATAACATCCTTGACCCTAGGGCTCCAAGTATACAAATAGTACCTACTTTGGGGTCTAAAGTCTGTAAATAGTACCTACTTTGGGCTGTTTGGAGCCCCAGGGTAATATATACTTGAAAAAACCAAAAAAAGGAACTACAATGGAGACTACAGGTATTGCTCATGGTTGCTCCATAGTGCTCATGAAGCATGGAATATACCTTACCTAGACCCCAAAGAACTTACCTTTTTAAGGACCTATATAAGGAAATCATAACAAGGACCCCTAAAAAGATAGACGTCTCAGTAGGAGCGGCATGACTCACATCGAAAGGAGCTGGCGCTGATTGTGGCGAATGAGCTGATTTCCAGCTTGTTTATCTCCTGCATGCTCCTGCATCTTGGATCCTTTATGGTTTTTGGGGTTTAGGGCTTATGGGGTTTAGGGTTTAGGGCTTGGTTTATAGGATTCTACATGTAAACCATAAAATGGAACTACTTAGGGACCTATGGGTACACTATCTTGGACTTCAGAGTGCGGCTCTTGGGGTTGGCGCAAACGTAGAAGCCTAAGATAATTACCAATAGTGTTGGCCCCCTTTACCCCAAGACCCTATTCTGATTATTACGGTCCCTGAATACATTATAAGGCGTGAGGAAGCCAATCGGAACCCTTGTGGTAGCCCTTTAACGCACCGTTACAAATAGTAGCACTTTACCCATAGGCCCCTAAGTAGTTCCTTTTTTCTGGTTTATATTTAGATTCCTATAAGGTAACCCCAAAAGGAACTACTTACGGGCCTATGGGTAAAGGAAGCGTATGTAAGGTAGCCTCTTCTTAGGCAAGCCGACTTCCTCATGCGGAAGCGCGAAGCTGCGGCCATCGACCTCGAGGCAAGAACAGGGAGTGGAGGTATTCGGGGGCTTAGGGCTTCGGGTTGAGGAAAAGTTGGGTTAAGATTACAGAATTTAGGGTTCGAGTTTAACCACTTGAATTCGAGGCGTTGTGGGTTTAGGTTTTGGGTGTAGGATTTTAAGTTTGGGATTTCAGGGTTTGGGCATTGGAACTCAAGCATCTGGGTGGTTAGCAGTTGTAGGTTCAGGGTGCTAAATTTAACAATTTAGGGTTTAGGGGTTTAGGCTTCCTCAGTCCAGAGTTTAGGGGTTCACGGTTTCCACCTTATCCAGCAGGTCTGGTAGGAGTTGAAAGCGCGAGGCTAGTATATGAAGTCAGTTTGGTGCGGAGTTCAGTAAGTTCAGTGCTGCAGGGTGCAGATTTTTTGGCAACGGCTTGTAAATTGACCCTTCGGTGTGGTGATTATCGGTGCTTGCACGTAGGTTTGGGTCTGTCTCTAGTAGCCTTGTAGCCAGGTTCTTGTGAAAACACGCGTTTTGTCCTGATTTGAGATTGTTTGTTGATGAGTGTCATGGTCAATGGTGGGTCACGGCCTTCACGTACCCCGACCCTACGTAGGTACCGGGATAAGTGATTAGTGTCTCCAGGTTCAGCTTGTCTTGGCTGCCCCTAATTTTGTCAGACTGTATAAGAAGAAAGTATCTTGAAGTGCGAGCCCAAAAGTCCGAAAACCCCTGCGGCGCATCGCTGCGACCCGAAGCCCAGTCTCTAAATCGAGGGCTCTGACAGATGGAATTCATTGCAGTTGGTGATCCAGCTGCATCTCTTCACCCCGATCGATACAGCCTCCCAGGTTCAATGCCCTCAGCAGCGCTAGACGAACTCAGTCAGAATTGTTGATGGTAGTTGCACAGCACTGCTATCCCTGCTGAGGGCATAGGATGGTTTGCATGCCAACAAGCAATGCCTCGGATAGTAAGCTTTCCATGGTGCTTCGCCACGGAGGACTGTAGTAGAAGACCCAAAGTCGGGGCGGCACCTCAGTATCCCAAGTTTGCACAGACGTCTCCCTAAGCTTTACACCATCCGCGCTGAACTCTGAGAGCACAAGTCTGCCAGGTTTCAAACCCACACAAAAACAGACAGCACGGAAAGGCCCAGATGAAGAAGAGCTCTGATGATGCCAAGGACAGGTTACCGTGCGGTTTCTGTTGTAGTAGGTTCGGCCTACGCCGACAGGATCCTGGCAGAGAAGACCCCTCTACCCATGGGCCCCTAAGTAGTTAATTTTTTATGGTTTATATATGGAATCCTATAAGGTAATCCCAAGAAGGAACTACTTAGGGGCCTATGGGTAAACGGATGTTTGATCTACATCTCACGGTCCGGTTGGTTCAAGCTTTTTTTGTTTCATCATACACCGAGCTGTAGAAGCCGATGGCTTACTGGTGACGGCCCACTCGAAGTACTCTTGCACAGAGACCTGGTCCATAGGTTGTTGAAGGCCCCGCTGCGGAATGTCCTAACCCCAAGACACGGAAGCCGACCCTAACCGCCCAGGTAGCTACTATATAGGGCCCTAGGGGCTCTAGTACCCTATATAGTAGGGTCCTGGGAGGTCAGGGCGAGAGAAATGAACTTCTGCTTATTTCCATACGTCCTCAGCGCCCGGAAGGCGTGAACCGACTCGGAACCCCTTCAATCTTCTCCCGCGAGCTCTGGGGTCGGCAAGGATACTAAAAGGCGGCTTTGCCAAGGTTCTACAAGTGTTCTGTCAGGATTTTCAGGGATTTTAGGGTGTGTTCTTGCAGGAGATCCAGCAGATTTTAGCTGCTGCTCGTCGGCTGCTCTCTGTCACTTGCGACTGTGCCTCGCCCTAGTTGACCCCAAAACCCTAAGCGTAACCCCTATGACCTTCAGCCTTTTGGTCCCAGAAATTAGGCCCCGGAACCCTGCAAGGACCCCACAAGACCCTTGAAAACACAAACTGCCAGAATCCTCAAGCCCGTTTAAAGACCTTCGATACTGTACCATCAGAGCCGCGACAAAAGCTAAAGACCTTAAACACTACAAGCTTGAAGCACACCCATTGAACATTTTTTTCCGCAACAGATGGCAGAGTTCTTGATATTTGGGTGGGTTCTTCTTGCGAGACCTGCTGAAAGTTACTCGCCGACAGAACGATGTTGTCTTCTCTATGTTCCTTGCTGGTCACTAAAGTTAGCTAGCCACCTCGAATTGGTCGCCTGTTGTCGGTTGCCTAGTTGAGGCATCAGCTTCTACGGAGCATTATTGAAATAGTATCACGCTATAGACTCCATAGTCGTTACCCATAGGCTCCTTAGTAGTTCGTTTTTGGGATTACCTTATGGGATTCTAAATATAAACCACAAAAAGGAACTACTTAGGAGCCTATGGGTAGACGACATCATTCTAATTCTTAAGGAACCTGTAGTATAGAGTAGAGTTTATACAGCCTTGAGCTTGTTGCGAAGCTTTCAGCCCCTCCATAATCAGAAACAGGATGGTGGGGTCCATTTAAAAGGCGATTGAAAAAGGGAACGAAAGGGATGAATCCTCAACCCTAAGCCCTAGCACTACTAGCCGATCAGATCTCTAAACGACCACCGCAAGACTCTGAGCTTTCAGGAAGAAAAAAATCCCCCTGAAGGTCGGAGGCTGCAAGAATGGAGGCCCTAAAACCCCCAGTAACCCTACAAAACAGTAACCCTACACAACAGCAGGTTATGACCCCTTAATTAGAGGGTAGAGCCCACTAAAACGGCAGGTTTTTGGGATTCCCAGGTAAATCCGCAAGGAAGGAACTGTCGGCCCGGCAGCTCTCTGAGCCTGAGATCCTGGCGTGGGGTTTAGCCCCAACGCCCCGGTAATCCTAAACCCTGAACGCCTAAACCCTGAACCCTACAACCCCTAAACCCTAAACCTTAAAGCCCTAAACCCCTAAAACCCCGAAACCCTGAACCCCTAACCTGGAAAGCGCAAGCCCTTGGAAGTTTCAAGAGGCTGCGAGCAGCTGAGCAACAATTGGGATTTGCTGAATCCGACCAGGAGGGCCATGGAATTGCCCCACCGGCTGCAATTCAGAGAGCTAGGGGCCTTTTGAAGGACTCAGGGGACTGCTCCAACTTTTTAAAGGGCCTACTGTGTGAGGGTTCTTTTTCATGAGTTCCTTACGCGCTCCGAGCCTTAATTAAAGAGGCATTTTGTTGGGAGCTGGGGGGGGGGGTTAAGGTGGAGTCTGGTTGTAAGTATGAAGGCCCCGAAAGTATAGAACCCTATTATCGATCCCTTGTAGGTTCCTTTTAAAGGATTCCATGCAGGCCAAAAGCAGATTCATTGCGCGAAGCCTGAATGCAAGAGCCCTGCAGTCCGAACTCCTAGTGCCAAAATGCCAGCACTACGGTTGATGATAGAAATCCTGCATTACCTTAAGGACCCTAAACTATGGGAGTGAATTATGGTATATATTCCTTATTGTGGGTAATGCAGGATTTATATCATCAACCGTACTAGTGCCAAAATGCCAGGACGAATTTCCTTGTCAGGAGCGGTTACCGGAGTGTAGGTTCACTATTAATCCGTATGCTGGTACCTGACACTGAATTCCTGAACTTAAATCGCATAAACAATCTTTCAAACCATTTCAAATCCCCTTGGACCCATCTAAAACAGGTTCTCTTCTGCGGCCGCCCTACACCCACATCTTAACCGTAAAACACAGTTTTCAAGAGGTTTGGCACCCCAACAGATCCGAGGGCAGTATTTCTTAACAGTAAACGTCGGAATCTTACAGAGCTTTTGTCTGATGCTACACTGGGTGTTTGTCCGGCAGCTCTGGATTTTGATATTCGTTTCACACCTACGATTTCGGTGGTTCTGTGTTCCTGTAGAAGGTTTAAGGGTTTAAGGCTTTGGGTTCAGGTTTAGGGCTAGTAGAAGCCGGAAGAATTGCCGATGGTGTTCCTGAAAGTAGAGCTTATGTATGCCCATAGGCTCCTAAGTAGTTCCTTTTATGGTTTATATTTAGAATCCTATAAGGTAATCCCAAAAAGGAACTACTAATGAGCCTATG
>CAJNJA010057763.1:0-24213 GCA_905231915.1 Symbiodinium necroappetens
TTTAGGGTTAAGGGTGTAGGGTTTGGGGTTTGGGGTTTAGGTTCTTTTTGGCTTTAGGGTTTAAGGTTTTAAGGTCTACAGACCTCCTGCAAGGGTCGTAGTATTTTAGACTAATTATATGGGGTTCCGTTTAGGGCTCCTAAGGGTTATCATAACTAGGCCACAAAGGGTAACAATTTTAGGCCCCAATATTGGGGGCAACAACCGTTGAAGCAGAATGTTTGAAAAGCCGCACCCCAGTGGTTCCCTCCTCAGATACTAAGCTTGTAACTGTACCTTGTTTTCGTCCGATTCTGCCAGAATAACCGTAACATGAGATATCGCTAGTGTAGCTTGTAGCTTGATTTTTCGTTGCTTGGCTTCGGATCCTGCTATCTGGACGCCTGAAGAATTTAGGCAACGGTTTTGGGAGTTTCATAGCGTAGAGATATGACAGGGCCCAAGGGATTAATATGACGCCTCACGCGAAGGATTGGATTTAGGGTTTCGAGATTTATCCATAGGCCCCTAAGTAGTTCCTTTTGGGGATTTCCTTATAGGATTCTAAATATATGCTTCAGCACCCTGAGTTCTTGCCTGTAGACAGTAGCGACGCCGGCCAGGGCCTCCGCTGTTGGGAGTGAAAGGCATCCGAATGGAGACGCCAACCCCAGCAGCTCAGCATATGCCCTTGAGATCCTGAGCTGAGTCAGTAGGACTGACTGAGTGTAGATCCCCTCCTTCGCTGAGAAGAGCCGAAGCGAGTTCATCCTCTGGAAGACCTCAGCCATCCTGATCCCATTCTGCATGACATAGCTTGAGCTACCCAGCCGTGCCACCACCTGCCCGACAGATGCCCCTTCTGCATTACAATCAATGTGATGCAGTCACGGGTGTCTTGCTCAGTCAGTTGGACTCCTCCCTCGCTCTTTGCGTGGAGCAGGGTCTTCATGATGGCAATAGGCATCAGCACAAACATCATGTACGGTGCGTTGCGGGTGTTGGTATTCTGGGCTGCGAAGTGGTCTGCGGTGTCACCTCCCGCCTCTGCCAATGCCCGTTGGAGCCATTGCTCACCTTTCGTGAGCCTGATTTGCTCCTGAGGAGTTAGGCCCACCATGTTGGATGTGTCGGCCTGCCTCTCCCTGAGCTCTACGATGTAATCCACATACGCGTCATGCACTGACTTTACCTCTCTGCGCACTTCTTCGGTGCTGGTGAGAACCACAAAAAGGAACTACTTAGGGGCCTATGGGTAGTGTTTAGGATTTGGAGCGTTTGTGCAGTTATGAGTCTGGTGTGGGCGCGGCAGATGCACGGCAAAGCTTCACGCTACCACCAGGAACCGAAATCCTTAAACCCTACCCATAGGCTCCAAAGTAGTTCCTTTTTGGGGTACCTTATAATTATAGGATCCTAAATATAAACCACAAAAAGGGACTACTTTGGAGCCTATGGGCAAGCCTCGAAGATCAAAAGCTTATATCCCTGTACCCGGCATCCTAACCATATCGAAAGACTGCAAGGCTCAGACCCGAACCCTACTAACCCTAAACCCTGAACCCTAATTCAGCCATCAATATCCAAGCTTGTAAGTAAAGTTTTTTCCACTGAACAGGGGGTTTTGTGGTCGTCTGTGGTTTTTTTTAGTAAGAAGCTCGGGGGAATGATATTGGCGATGCTTCCGACACTTATACTGGGTATTGGTGATCGTTCCGACACTTATACTAGGATGCCCCTAAACCCTACTTAAACCCTTTGCACTAAACCCTGAACAACCCTAAACCCTAAAGACTAAACTCCTAAACTAAACCCTCAGCTGAAAGGCATTTCAACACAGTGGCCTTGAAGAGTCAAAATATGTCAAAATAGGGGTTTCGGGCAGTTTTCACGATAATCAGGAACCCTAAGGAATGCCAGTACGGATCCATTTAAGGCTTCCAATTGACGGGTTCCTTTTGGTACTATAGAGGCCTAAATGATTACCAAGACGATTTTGGGGGCTTCTGATTATAATGATAGTGTAATATTATACACCCCAAAGCCCTGGTCTAAGCATTAAGGTGCCTGCATTAACTGCTGTTGATGATATAAATCTGCATTACCTTAGAGACCCTAAACTATGGGAATTATGGTATATTCCTTATTATGGGTAATGCAGGATTTAGATCATCAACCGTATCCCGGCTTCTACTGGATCCCTCGGCCTTCTTGCCAGCATTGTCCTCGTCAGCCACGACCTTCCCAAGCTCGGAAACCCTACTTTCTAAGCCCTAAGCCCTAAACCACTAAACTCTAAACCCCTAAACCCCTAAACCCCTAAACCCCTAAACCCTAAACCCCTACACCCTTAAACCTCTAAACTCCTAAACCCCGAGCCCTAAACCCGAAACCTCTAAACCCTGATCCCCTAAATCCCTTTAAACCCTAAACCCCTAAACCCTAATCCCCTAAATCCCTTTAAAGCCTAAACCATATAAGCCCTAAGCCCTAAACCCACAAGTAAGGGGGGCAGCTCCTGAATTTAGGGCATTCGGGCCCTTCAAGGGCTCAGTTTTCTGGTGCCATAATTCCAAGGCTCCAAGGACTCATATTTTAAGGCTTTTGGGCCCAATGACCATAATTACCATATAAGGCTGTTGGGCCATGTTAGCCTTAAGGTAAGGGTTTTGGGGTTAGGGCTTAAGTCCGTCCTGTGGGTCCCCTTTAGGGTCCTTTTTGTTATAAGGGTGGCCTCAAAGAGCGGACCATAAGTTAGAGAACTACCCAAGTGAACCCTCAACAACCTACGAATAATACCTCTTTCAGGACTCATGATTTTATTTTCATAAGACGCCACAGATAGCAGGTGTTGGGCTGGGTGTAAACCCGAAACCCTAAAAACCCTGAGGAGATGGACTTCGGGTGGGGTTCGGTAGGGTCCCTTACCTGTGTCATCGAAATCTTACGATTTAAGGGTCTGTATGAGTTGAGGTCCAGAAATCTGCGATTTACGAGTCTGTATGAGTTAAGGTCCAGACTTCAGGGTATATGGCCATGTATGCGACTATGATCCCCGAATACCGCACACCTATTGACATCCCAGGCCAGTAGCACACATGCACAGACCAGCGGAACCGACGATGCTCTGTGCTCTCGAGATGGAGGGTTCAGGCTTGTGAGTTTTTTGGTGGATCCCACAGCCCGCTAGTTTAGGAGTTATACCATAGCCAAGGGGTCATATCCCACTGTTGTGTAGGGTTTACCCAAATAACCTAGGCGAAATCCGCGCCCTCAAGAGCGTGTCGAGCTCCTGCTCCACGCCACCTGCCGCGTTCGGGGGTTTGTCTACCTTGAAATAGTAGGACCTGCTTCTTGCTGTAGGCTCCGGAAGCCTTTTTATATACATATATGTATATGATATGTATATATATATATACAATATGTGCACATACATTGAAAAATGCACACATACATATGCACACGTACAGGCCCGGAGTGTGAGCCAACTACAAGTTCAACACAAGAGGTTCTAGCAGCTAAGGACGCGACCGTGGGCGCAAGCTTCGGGATTTTCGGCTTCCCGAAACCTTAACCCCTAAACCTTAAACCCTAAACCCTAAACACCCCTAAGCCCTAAACCTTAAACCCTAAACCCCTAAACCCTAGGGAGCTGCAGGGCATAATGTCAGGACGTGACAAAACCGTCGTATGAGTCGACAGGATTCCGTGAACTTTATATAAAAAAAACCACCAACCATGTCAAACACCGACGAAGCCCCACAAAGCTATGTACGACCCTTATGGAACACTGTATACATTCCTACATGGAGGAGTCGGGGTGCAGCGTCTGCAGCGTCGTCGGCCCCAAAGTGTTCAAACATGCTGCACGGTCTAAGTTTCTGTTAATGCGCAATGGAGCGGACTTTACGACCATCCCGGTTTTTGGTTTAGGGCTTAGAGTGAAAAACGCTGAACCCTAAACTTCAACTATGCAATTAGGTATCCCAAAGCATAATATGATTAATATGTAGTGCGCCTTGCCGATAGGTCGACCCACTAGCTTCAACGATGAAGCCGACCCATTTGAGCCTCCTCCGCAATGATATAATAAGTATTTTAATTTTTTTAAAAAATAAAACGGCGTAGCAATTATTCCGCTAGCCGGCTTAGGGAATTCGTCACTTTGAAGCTGCACTCCTCTACTCCGCCAGAGTCCTTTACATGATCTAACGGTCGGTAGCTCAAAACTTTCTGCCCGTGGGTTTAGCGATAGTCCTTCAGGACCCTTATTGGTAGTGTATATATGGACCCTCTGGGCCACGTTTGACATCTCGGTCGTACCCTAAGGGTCCAAGTACCTAATATGCCAAATATTACCCTACTTAACTACTATCTTAAACCCAAGTACCTTATTCCTGGGTCCTTTTTACCCCTAGGGTTAGGGAGTACCTGTAGATCCGATCACTTATTGCTTCTGAAGCTTTGGGTTTTGGAGTTTAGGGTTACTTGCAAGCTTCGGGCTGTAGGGTTTAGTGAGGTTTAGTCACGAAGTAGTGACCGTCATTCTGCACCGGAGCTTTGTGCTTGTACTTGTTGTGCTCCTGGAACAAACAGACCGGGCCGAATGTGGGGCTGATGTTCCATCCAACCGATGGGGGACGTTGCATGTCCCTCTGGAGCGTTGTGTACAGGAATTTGCAGAAGACCATGTACTCGATCTTGGCCACCTTCATCAACACGTTCCCTCCGAAGGCATGTTGGATTGCCATGCGGATTAAGGGATGGTACCGGCGGCCGTAGATGATGCCCTGGAAGATGTGGTCCTGCTTAAGTCCGATAGCCATGATCAACCTCTCCGCCGGAGGGTGGCCCGGTGCTGTCGGATTGTATCCTAGGGCGGCCGCAGCCTGAACCTGGGCTGCGCCCCAATCGTTGCAGATCTTTGCTTCAACAGCGTCCCACGGGAGGAAAAAAACAAACTTGATATCAAGATAGGGTTTAGGAAACCCTAAACCCTACACCCTAAACCTTAAGCCTTAAACCCTAAAACCCTAAAACCCTAAACCCCAAACCCGAAACCCTAGGTTTAGTTCCGGGGTGTAGGACTTCAAGGTTTCTTGAGAGTACGGGGCCACGATGCACTGTTCAGGGTTTGGCCTACTGTTTTGGAAGGTTTGTTTTATTTGATGAAGCCGCAAGCAGCTATTTTGTAGGGTCTTGGGCTACAGGCAGCCCTAAAACATAAACCCTAAACCTTAAACCCTAAACCGCACCCCGCACTCGGAATCGCACCGATTTGCGGCTTTGCAGCCTCTTCTCCGAAAATTCCAGATGCCCCAACCCCCGAAGCCGCGACAGCTTTCTGAAAGCCCTGGACGGCCCTGCAACCTTAGGGGTTAAGGTTTACCAGTACCCCCCAAGTACCTCCAAGTACCTTTTAATCGAGCCCTTATGGTCCTTAATAGTGGGTATTTAGGGTAGAATAGAGGGTAGTTAGGGTTTAAGGTTTAGGGATTAAGGTTAAGGGTTTAGGGCTTAAGGGTTCAGGGGTTGGGGTTTAAGGTTCAGGGGTTTGGATGAATGAAGGTTAAACCCTCAACCCTCAACCGGCTCTTGGGGTTTAAGGGTTTAGGGCCGTTCCCAGAGAACCCAATATGCCTTAAGTAAGGAATATACCTTCAATTATAGGGGCCTTAATATATTATGGTTTAAGGTATATTCCTGAATTAAGGGGTATTGGGTCCTCTGGGTTTAAGGTTCCTGAACCCCGAAACCCTGCGAGAAAACTTGGGCCCGGTAAAACCGCAAAGCTGAAACTCGCAGGCCCGGAAAAATCATGAACTTCGGGTTTAGGCTTTATGCGTTAGGTTTTAGTGCTTGGGTAAAGGGATTAGGGTTCAGGCTTTAGGGTTTGGGTTAAGGGTTTAGGGTTGTGGGTTCTATATAAAAATCCAAAACCCTTCTTGAGCCCTAACCATTGAACAACAAAGCAGCCGATGAACCACAAGCTGCAAGACGCCCAACAAGATCTTAAAAACCTATCTTTGGACAGACTAAACCTGCAACACAAAGATACCTTTTGACGTGACAACGCTACCTCGAACTCACAAACCCTAAACCCCCGAGGAACCTACCTTGAATCCATATGTATATCTCTAAACGAAGCTCCGGTGATCCTCTGACACTCTATGAAAATGCAATAGAACCCTATCAGACCGTGAAGAATACTCTAGAACCCTGCATAACACTGCCGAGCCTCACTGAACCCTACAGAGCCCTGAGAACCCTATGTAGAGACATGTGAGACACTGTAGAACCTCGAATCTGCTTGAACTGCCCTCTTTCAAAAGGCCTCTTGACGCCACAGTGTGGCCGTCAACTAAAGCCGCGCCGTTCGCCCGCTCCTACTTCGGAGCGCAGAGGTTCGGGCTTAGAGGTTTGCTGTAAGAGGGTCTTACCCGAAGGCTCCATTACAGTTCCCTTTTGTGGCTAATAGTTCGGGTCCTATAAGGTAATTCCAAAAAAGAACTACTATGGAGCCTATGGGTATAAGTGACATGGCTTTATGAGAATGTGACGAGATCGATGCACTTGGGCCGTATGAGTTGAAAGTCTTTGGGGCTGCGGGGTTTCGGGAACTTGCGGCTAAACCTGCGCTGATGGTTTTATTCCCGGGTTCGACATCTTTGCAGAATTCTACAGGGTTTCATAGCTTCTTTTGGGATGGGGGTGTTTTGGGTGCGGGGTTTCTGCAGGGTTTGGAGGGGTCTGGGGTTGGGTTTAGCAGGACCCGCCATGCTGAAGCTTCTTACTTAAGCTTAAAGTCCGGGCTTCGGGGTATGTAAATGACTTCCTGGACACACCCAAAGTACCCGGTGCGAACAGCGAAGCTGGGTGTCTTGGACTGGACGTTTCCCAATTCAAGAAGAAGTACCAGTAGCAGCAGCAGTAGCGGTAGCAGTACCAGCAGCAGTAGTAGTAGTAGTAGTAGAAGAAAAAATAATAATAGGAATACTTCGGCTCTGAATCCAAAGGAACTCCTGCACCAGGCGGTACAGCGGGGGACATCTGACGAGGATGACGTGCTGATGGCAATACCTGAGCCGATTTTCGGAACCCGAAAACACTTACGGTGTAAGTTTAGGTCATATGTCTTAGGGTTTTCGGGTTTAGGGTTTAGGGTTTAAGACACAGGGTAATTAGGGTTTCTGCGACCTAGCACACGTCTTAGGAACATTTGGGAACCAGGTTTTGGGCTTCCAAGCTTTTGCTGTTCACGGTTCGGGCTGCAAGATTTTGGGATAAGGTTGGGTACTGAGAACTACCCATATACTACATAGGTAGGGTCCCTTTTAGGGTCCTTTTTATATTGGGGACCTAAAGGGACCCTAATTTAGAGAACTACCCATATACTACATAGGTACATGGCGCCTTCTTGCCTATTCTGATGCCCTTAAAACAAGTCCTGACAACCGCCTTGAGGTCTCAGCCATCCTGACCCTAAACTTTAAACCCTAAACCCTAAAGCAACCCTACAAGTAGATTTCGAGGAACCGCACCGTCGTCGTTGAGGCCGTGGGGGTATAGTGGCTTATTGTAGAACATCGCAAAACTACAAAGCAGAACCCTACACAAGAAACCCTAAACCCTAAACCCTACGGAATAAACCCTAAACCCTAAACCCTACAGTATTACCAACTATCCGGGCTTATGACTGCAAGTGTCCGCCGAGCTCCTGGTTTGAGCTGTGAAAGGAACCCTAAAGAATAGTAAGAGTATATATATATATAACGTATTCAGGTTTGGAAATAGAGAAGGGTCCGTCGGGTTCTATAGGTCTAGAGTTTGCCCCTAAACCCTAAACCCTACACCCTAAACCCTAAAACCCTAAAGCGGTTCTACCCAAACGACTGCACAGGAGTTTACTGGCGAGTTGCCCAAAGGTTTCATGCACCTATATCGTACATATTTGCCGGAACGTACCTACACAGGTGCCCCATTGCAGCCTAGCTATATACTATATGGGTACATGGACCCTTTAAGCCCTAAACCCGAAACCCATGATATACCTTTAAAGGAACCCTTAAACCTAAACCCTAAACCCTAAACCCTAAACCCATGATATACCTATAAGGGAACCCTTAAAGTAACCCTCAAAGGCATCCTTAAACCCGAAACCCATAATATACCTTTGAAGGAACCCTTAAAGTAACCCTTAAAGGCATCCTTCTGGGTACATGGAGCCTTGGAGTGGTGGAGTCTACATGGCTTAGTTTAGACACCTGCAACTGGAAGATGAAAACCACGAACGTTTCAGGTTGGCTGGTTGGTTTGAGTTTAGGGTTTAGAGTTTTTGTTTAGGGTTTAGGGTTTAGCGTTTAGGAGTTTATGGGTATGTCCCACAATCAAGCTCGTCCTGAAGTGAGTTTAAACCAGCCATCACCCATAGATATCCCAGCCAAAAGCAGTGGCTTTTCGAGGCCTGGCTGGAGGCGACTGCATGAGCTTTTTCCGGCATTCCGTGCGAAGAGCCCAAAAAAGGTCCCCACATGCAGCGCCACCTTTTTGGCGATCTCGTGTCCCTGTCGGTCTCCTGTGAGGTAGTTGTTGGAGCCTACTGGTCATATGGACATGGCCTGAATAATAAATACATATGCACATGCATATTGTCTTCGTGCGTGCGTGTGTGTATATATATATATACATATACATCCATATATACATACATGTATATATATATATAGATACACACACACATTTATGTATGTGTATATATATACACACATAAGTGCATGTGTATACATTTATACACACACAGAGCATTTTGGTCTGGCCCCCATGCATTGAGCCACGAAGTCTGTATGACAATTGCTGAGAATGTATAGTACCCGGATCAGGACAGAAATGATGGCTTCCAGTCCATTGCAAAACTGTCTTGTGCATTTTTATGTGACAAAAGTCAAGCCTGTGTAGCGTTCTTGCTACGCGCACGTGCATTCAGGTACACACGTGGACACGTATGTATGTACATACGTAAGAATGTATGTATGTATGTATGTACGTATGCGTGCGTGTATGCAAGCATGTGTCCGCGGTATACATGTATGTGGAACAGTGTAATATTAACATGACATGGCTAGATGGTCTGAAACCATCGCCGGTACATGTCTCCCTCACAGACTATGTGGAGGTCTCAAACAATCTAGTCCCTATCAGACTCTTCTTGAAATGGGGCCGGGCAGAATTTCGGAGTCGGCGACATACTGCCTATAACAAACATCTCTGACATGCGCCGAATGCAGTTGAATGGATGGACTCTGAAGTTACCAAGGGAAGACATCTGCAGGTTCAGCGTACCATGGCTCCGTCAAAGAAGTCAGTTCCAAAACAAGTAAAGAGTATGGCGGCCTGTGCCAGCCTGCTATCTTGACAGATACAGATAACGATCACAAGATCTTCATCTCCCCTCTCATCCCCCAAAGAAGCAGAACAACACAAACAAAACCCGGTATAGGAGAATTACGTGATAAAATCCCTAAACCGTAAACCTCAAATGTGATGAGGCTAAGTCTGACCTTGTCTTGTCAATCCTAGACCACGCCAAACCCGAACAATACCTACCGAGACCTTAACAACCAATGGCTTCGGGTTTAGGGGCTATGACCCTAAGTCTCATATCCAGAAGCTGCACCCTCACAACTCAAAAGCCTACAAATCCTAACCCTCAGCCCCAGACCCCTAAACCACTCAAATCCTAAGCCGCCTAAATCGTTTAGACCCTCAACCCTTCCCCCCAAACCCTGAACCCTGAAACTCTACTCAACATTAAACCCTAAACCCTGAAACCCTATTCAACATCAAACCCTAAACCCTGAAACCATAATCAACATTACACCCTAAACCCTGAAACCCTGATCAACATCTCAACAGCTGGAGCCCGACGGTTTCCGTGAGCTGCCGGGGTCCCAGGGGTCCATAACACTTCATAATATTTTGGCCTCAAAGTAGCTCCGATACAGCAGCTTGAGGGTCATCCTATACACTAGAAGATGCAGAGCTGCTCTTTACTTGTACTCCTCGCCATGTAATCAGAAGAAAGCTCTATACTCGCTAGAAATTCCAGGAAGCCCTAGAAACACTCAAGGAAACCCCCAGCAACTAGTAGAAGAACGACTTGTCATATAAATAAATAAATAAATAAATAAATCTATATATATATATAATGTGTGTATGTGTGTATATATATATATGTGTGTATGGACCCACAGGGCAAAATAGTTTTTTTGTTGCCCGGACCGGCCAACGAGGATGAAGAATCCTCAACTGTTCAGGGTTTACAGGTGTAGGGGCTTCGGGCTGATGAAACTTCACTAAACCATACTGAACCCTACAGCTTAGGGGTCTAGGCTTCCGTAAACCTTTAGGATTTTGGGCTGTATAGGGCTTATAATACATCCTAAACCCTGATGCGTAGTGCTGAGGGCTCAGAACATCCTAGACCTTCAAGTTTAGGGGTTTAGGATGGTTTACCGGGCTGCTGTTTAGGATTTGGGGGGCTAGGCTTTAGAGGTTTGGGGTCGGGGGGTTTGGTGTTGCGGGGTTTGGGAGTTTAGTGGATATGGGGTTTAGGGGTATAGGATTTAGGGTTTAGGGTTTGGTAGGGTTTGGGGCCCCGTAGCACAAAGGGTCAAACGTTACCTGCCCTACTTCCTCAAATTAATAAAGCCCTAAATCCCCTAAACCCCTAAACCCCCACACCCCTAAACCCTACACTCCTAAACCCCCAACCTTAAACCCTCAACACGAGGGTCTTTAGGCTGAAAAAAAGCCTTAAGTAAAGCCACACTACCACAACCAGAAGGCGCAAAACCAGATATCCAAATCTTCCTAGACTGTTAGACGTCGGATCGCAGTACGTTTCTGGGATAGCTTAGGGCTTCAGGGGTTTAGGGCTTTAGGGGCTTAGGGATTGGGGTCTATAGGATTTAGGGTTTAGGGTTTGGGGTCTATAGGGTTTAGGGTTGTGTTCTGGTTTGTGTTTTATGGAAAACAGTACCGTAAACCCAGTCCTTTTCGAGTCCTGTATATAGCAAGCCTCAGAGTAACCCTGCAACTGTCTGGAAAATAAACGCTGAAACCTTGCATAGCTTGGTATAGCGAGCTTTACGAAGCCTGAAACACTAAACGCTAAACCCGAAACTCTCGTAAAACCCAAAAGCACAAGACCCTAAAAACCTCAACGCCTTAAACCCTAAAGCCATAAACCCCCAAACCCTAAGAAGCCCTACCTGAACCCTATAGAACCTCACTTTTAGGATTCGTTCATATGATTTTCCTGTATAAGGCCTTAAAACGTAGCCTGTTTGGGGTTAAGATAATATAGGGGCCTTAATAATGAGAAAAGGGTTCTGGGGACTATACTATAAATCTGAAATTTGAAGTAACCAAGGAGACAAATGTACAAACTCTTGTTACATAATGGCTCCTGCAAGAACAGGTACACCAAAAAAGTATTTTTCAAGTATGGTACTTCAGAACCCAGTAATTTATAATCAGGAACCGCAAAATAGTATTGGTAATTATCGAGGCCCGTGTGCTAAACCCTGGACAAAGCTGGCCAATCCTGGCAAGAGGTGCGTTTGCAAGCGTGCGAAGCCTGGCGCAGCTGACATCTTAGACAGTCCCAAAGGGTACTAGGTACCTAGATAGTAGAAAATAAGGCTTCTATAGTAGGAGTTACTTCTATGGTTGAAGTGCAACCCTAAGGCTCTAACGGCTTCTATGCTAAGGCAATTAGGTTTTGGCCTTAGGGTTGTTTAGACCCTAAACCCCAAGCAAGCAGGGTTCCGAGTCTTTCTAGGACAGCTGCGCGCTGTCGCCAGACACGCTTCTAAGCAAAAACATCGGCGCGGCAAATCTGGTGGAGACTCCTCACGGGAGCTGTGTATTGTTTGGCTTTAGGGTTTCGGCTTTGGTTTTGGTTTTGGGATCGGGAGATAGCATGTCTTGCGGTTGAGGGGGTTTAGGCTTTACATAGGATTTAGGTTTGGGGGTTTGGGGGGTTTGGTGTTTGGGGCTTTATGGCAACCCTAAACCCTAAACCCCTAAACCCCCAAACCCTAAACCCTAAACCCCCAAACCCTAAACCCTAAACCCCTAAACCCTAACTTTATGGAGGTATTCCACAATCCCGTTACCTTGACCCCCTGCTGCCCCGCCGAGTTTCGGGAGACATTCCAACCGAGAGGGTAGAAACCCTGGGTCTCTGGGTTGCTTACGGCTTACATAGGGTATAGGGTTTTGGGGTTTAGGGGTTTAGGGTTTAGGGGTTTAGGAGTTTAGGGTCCAAGAGTGTCCATATATACTACGATTATGGAATTAGGTCCACCAAAACCATTATAGCTATGCTCTGTTGGGGCCTAATTCCGGAGTGGTAGTGCACATGGACCCTCTGGGCAACCTAAAGTACCCAAAGAACCCAATACACCTTACTTAAGGAATATACCTTAAACGTAAAAGGGCCGTAATATTCTGACTTAAGGTATCTTCCTTCATAAAGGGGTATTGGGTTCTCTGGGTACATCATCGGGCTTCAAGATGTCGGCCGTCCTTTGTGTCATCGAAATGCACTGTCACGGAAAACATGGAGCTCCTGCACCGTCTGGACTTAAGGTTTTAGGGTTCAGAGCTGAGGGTTCAGTGTCGATTTCATTCAAGCTTCGGAATGTAGGGGCCATCATGCTTAGAATAGGATTTGGTCTTGGATTCTTGGCTCTTGGTACAACCAAGTAGGACTTGAACAGCACATCACAGAGTTTTAAACTCAGAAGAGATCTCTATGTTCCCAATCTCATTGAACCTTGAACCCCCAGACCCCAAAACCCTTTGACACCAACACTTGGGGGTGTAGAGTTTGAGCATTTTCGATTTCATTCACAGTTTACTGGAATTTGGGCTTTCGGGACGACCGGAGTCTAAGCAAGTTTAACCATCATGGCGAAGAAGGAACTACTACCGTTACAATTGATACTGTTGTGGTTCTATGATGTCGCTGTTGCTTGTCTTTGTACAGTTATTGGAGCTTTTGGAAGCACTAAGACCATTAGTACTAATGCTGTTGCTATTGTGTTTACTATTATTGTTATTCAGCTTGTTGTCAATATTCCTCCTACTACTACTACTACTCCTCCTCCTCCTCGTATTATTACTCATTGTACTGCTGATGCTATTGTTACCAGTGCTGCTCTTACTTAGTATTGCATAACAGAGTCGTATAAATGGGGGCCGCAATAATGTTCCGGGCAAACCATAATAGATCTGTAGAGGGACCGTCAGGGAAGATAAGTACGGTTTAGGGCTTAGGATTTGGGGTTTAAGGCAGCCGCCGAATGTGGGAGCTTGATTGAGACAGTTTGGGCGATCTTATAGTAGTCGTATGATAAGTCATATGCATTAATGCAGACGCAATCGAACGATGCCTCCAACCTACTTAGCACTTCGCAGTTGCGAATCTGCATGTTCATAAAGTCAAAGGATATAATAGTAGACTAAGGTTTAAGGAAAGAGCCCTTCGGCGCTCCCTTCGGCTGTCTAGACGACAAACATGTAAAAGCATTACGAAACCCCCTATACAACCTTGCAAAACCCCTCAGAACACCCTAGAAAACACCATCGCCCTCCTTTGAAACCCTACAAGACCCACAACTACCCATAGGCCCCTAATTAGTTGCTTTCTGTAGTTTATATTTAGAACCCTGTAAGGAAATCCCAAAAAGGAACTACTTAGGGGCCTATGGATCCTACACGACTTTTACAATCAAACTCAAACCTGTAAAGACCCGACAAAAAGCCTTTACAAGCTCCTTATAAGATTCCTAAACCCGCAACCCGAAACCCTTAACCCGAAACCCGAAACCCTAAACTCCTAAACTCCTAAACTCCCTAAACCCTAAACTCCTAAACTCCAAAACCCTAAACCCGAAATTCCGAAACCCTAAACTCCCAAGCCCTTCTGGTCCAGGCTCTGGTTCTTCTCCGAGAGTTTCGTCAGCGTGTGCAGAGGCACCTCGTGGCCGACCTCGAAAAAGCACGGGGGGCTAAGGGTTTTGGGGTTTCGGGGTTCAGGGTTTAGGGTTTAGGGTTTTGGGGTTTTGGGGTTTTGGGGCTCAGAGTTTAGGGTTTTGGGGTTCAGGGTTTAGGCTGAAAGAGTAAAGGTTTAGGGTTTTGGGGTTCAGGGTTTAGGTGTAAACAGTAAATGTTTAGGGTTTAGGGTTTAGGGGTTCGGGGTTTAGGGTTTAGGGTGTAGGGGTTCAGGGTCTAGGTTTACCCATAGGCTCCAAAGTAGTTCCTTTTTTATGGTTTATGTTTAGAATCCTATAAGGTAATCCCAAAAAGGAACTACTTGGGGGCCTATGGGTAGGTTTAAAGAGCAAAGGGCTTTACCGGGGGATGTCATAAGAAGTCTATACGGATCTTGTTATCGAGGCTACTAGGCTTGACTGAGGGCTGATTACCTCGTATAGGATTTGTGTGGCACAGGCTTGCCTTCAGGGTCCAGGTACCTATTCATGCGTGTGGCTGCTTGCTGGCACTCTGCTGGCAGTGAATAATCAGTAAAAATCACCCTAGAGGCCCGAGAGCCCAAACCCTAAACCCCTAAACCCTGAACCCTGGAGCCCGAAGACCTCACCACAAAATCCAACATGCCCACAAAACGAAACTCCCAGACGCCACAGTCTTGTGCCCTAAATCCATACAGCGCTATGTAAAGGCCCCGAAAAAGCCTTATGCTCCAAGCCGCACAGCCCGGGCTAGCATGGGGACACACCCTCCTAAATGTTGGAGACTAGTGAGTAGTGCACGCACCAAGATGACACCGAGTTGCTCATTGCGCCTTAGAACCTCAACCGATGATTGATAAGCATATTACAACCACAAAGCCCTCAAGTTTACCCTAACCTTACCTTACCTAGGATGCCCTGTAACCTAGGATTAAAAAGGGCTCCCTTTTTGGTATTGGGTACCTTTTATAAGGAACGCAAGACTTCAAAAAGTGAAAAAGGCCCCACAAAAAAAAAAAAAAACAGATACATTCCCGTACCTTGAGTCTCTGAAGACCAGGAAGAAGCCCTTTGTCGAAGCCAAACCGCTAAACCGGAGCTCTCTCATAAGCCCAAACCCTAAAGCCTATGCCCTCCAACACTTGCACAAAACCAACGAAAAGCCCTAAAATCCAAAATACAACCTAAGCCTTACAGTCCACAACTTCCCTTAACTCGGAGTGTAGGGTTTCCCTAAACCATAAGCCCCTAAAGCCTTAAAGCCTTACAGCCGCAAGGCCTAAACCCCACCTAAAACCCGCCAAATCCCCAAGTCAGGACATTAGAACCCTAGACCCCAAACTTTAGAACCCTAGAACCCTAAACCCTATAGGACCCTAAACCCTAGAACCCTAGAACCCTAGAGCTCAAGAACCCGTAACGGCAGCTGCGGCGCCCTGGCTCCCGTAGCATCGCGGGCTCCAGGGCTCGATGCGAAGGGCTGCCAAGGAGACACTTCAACACCTGCTAACGGTCTATGATAAGGTTTAGGATTTAGAGTTTATAGGGTTATAGGGTTTAGGGTTATAAGGGCTCCTTTAAGGTTCCTGGGTTTAGGGTTTTGGGGTTTAGGGTTTAGGGTTATAAGGGCTCCTGTAAGGTTTCTTTGCGGGCTCCTTTAAGGGTTCCTGTCAAGCTTTTAGATAAGCATGTAGACATTGCTTTGTCAAAGGGCTCTGCGGTCGAGTGAAGCAGCAGAGGCAGAGGTTGTCACACAATGGTTTGCGGATTCGTTCTCGTCTTCCCCACACTGCCCGCGCTTCTCTCAACCAAACTCACCTCGCGTCTCATGTGGCCGAAATTGCCACAAAGAAAGTGGACAATGCCACTGTACCCATAGGCTCCAAAGTAGTTGCTTTTTGGCGTTACCTTCTAGGATGCTACATATAAACCACAAAAAGGAACTACTTTGGAGCCTATGGGTACTTACAGTGGACCGACCCGCAGTGCGGAGGCCGGACCCCGCCACGAGCTACCCATAGGCTCTTAAGTAGCTCCTTTTTGTGGTTTATATTTAGAATCCTATAAAGTAACTCCAAAAAGGAACTACTTTGGAGCCTACGGGTACAAACTAGAGGACAACGGGCGAACAGCGGAGCTTTCTTTTTTTATCTCGGGCCCAAAGCACCTACGGTCCAGGTATACACATTCGGTCTGCTAAATATACATGGACGCATGATATCCCTTCAAGGGGCCCTAAGTACCTAAAATCATTGGGGATACTTTCCCAAACCATCATCGCAGGTCTAGCCCGTTTGGGTATATGCACGCAGATTATGTTCAGGAAAACCATTCCTTAAACGCTAAATCCCGGGTGTCCCATCAACACAACTCTGCTACTGTGTCCGGGCTTGGCCTGCCATGGTCAGCAGCTCGCCGACCGTCTTGCTGCCTCCGCAGTGTTAAGGACTGCCAAGGGTCCTTTGAATGAGCCTTAAGGCATCTAAAAGGTTCAGCAGGGCTTCCTTTACCGGTTTCTTGGAGAGTTGTAGAGCTCATGAGGGCCTTTGTGAGGTTTTCAGAAAGTTCTACGGGTTATGGCAAAGACTGTCGAGGCCGTGGGTCTGCGGCTTCAGGCTCAAGGGTTGCCGTTTCGGGGTTTACGCACGACGCCTGCGCATCGCCCTTGATGCAGGACCTCTCAATGGGGAGCCGTGTTGCTCTCACTCTCTCTCTCTCTCTCTCTCTCTTTCACTCTCTCTCTCTTTCACTCTCTCTCTCTCTCTCTCTCTCTCTCTCTCTCTCGCTCACTCCAGCTGCATACATATATGTGTATATGTATATATATATATATGTGCATATATATATATGTGCATATATATGTATATGTATGTGTGTGTGTATATATATATATGTATTTAACTTTCTATACCTGCAGAATAGTGTAGACTACTGTACTAAAGCCGAAGACTCTGTGCCTAAGGATGCTGCACAGAGCCTAGCATAACGTAGAGGCCTTAATAATGAGAGTAGGATTCTGAGCTCCCTTATTGTGGTATAGCTATAACTGTAACTGGATAGTGCCAAGGCCATCGCTCGCCCAACAAAACACAACTCGTGCCGACCAGGCGGCCCTGGCAGCCCAAAATCCGTATCGGAACCATAACTCCCTCGCGTAGGCCCTTGCATCCCCAAGCCCAAAATAGAATCCTAAGCCCGAAACCCTGCCTAGAGTCTCCATTGCAATTTATTGGTTTAACCAATTTATATTCAGGGTCCTAGAAAGTAACACCAAAGAGGAAATACGATGGAGACTGTACTAGAGGTAAGCCCTCGACTTTAAGCCCTAGCATCAAAATAGCCCCAAAA
The DNA here is from genome assembly GCA_905231915.1 of Symbiodinium necroappetens. Lineage (NCBI taxonomy): Eukaryota > Dinophyceae > Suessiales > Symbiodiniaceae > Symbiodinium > Symbiodinium necroappetens. Next base: position 17,370 of record CAJNJA010057763.1, read on the forward strand.
GACTTATGTAATAGGGTCTTTGGGCCCAAAAGCCTTAACATATGAGTCCTTTGATGCTAAGGGTAATCCCTAGCACTAGAGGCAAACCCTAGACTCTAAACCCCCCAAACCCCTCAACCCTAAAACCTAAACCCCTAGCCCCTAAAAAACAAAGGCTCTAATTCCGACCTAAGGCTCCCAAACATGCGGGGCTTTGGGGCTTGGTCTCAGAGTTCAACCAAAGAAACGACCCAGACCTCCTAAAAGCCGTCAATATAAAGGAATATACCGTAAATTATGGTAGGATCCCTAAAATGAGTTCATGTACATCCCTTAATCAAGGGATGTTGGAAGGTCTGGGTAGTGTGCAATGCAGGCCACAGTCAGCTGGTAATTACTCCCCGGCCGAACATTAAACGACGAAATATGCCGAAACCCTGAACCCTAAACCCTAGAATATCCCTAAACATCTAAATTTAAACCTTTCGCTATGAAGGCTCTGAAATCAAAGCCCGCATCTGAGCCTGCCTGGTAATCTCAGTGCCTTGTGCACCTGGCAGGACTCTTGCGGTTTAGAAATGCGGCCCTTCCGAATGGGCAGCCCTGAACCCTCAACCCTCTAAATTGGGGTCTGCTTTAGGGTTTAGAGTAAGGTTTAAGGCTTTGTAGTCCTATCAAATACAGCAAACCAAACGGGTTCAATCCATGGCCTGTGGCCTATGCTGCCTATGTGCACTATTCCGGGTTGCTGTTCAGGAAACTTATATTTATTTACCGTAATGGGGATATACAATAATTAATCAAAGCATAAGGTTTCCTTATCATACGCAGGTTACGCTGGAATTAAAGTTCCTTAAACCCTAAACCTTAAATTGCTATGGCTCAGGTCGTCAGGGACTGTTGTGCGTTCTCTATGAAGGGTCCTGTTAAGTTGATGGTAGCTGCCCCGGCCAAAGCTTCCAAGCCCCAACCTCAGAAATTGTAATGGTTTAAGAGTTGGGATTTTGGCGTTTAGGGTTTTGGGTTCAGGGGGCTCAAGCACCCACAGCCGCAGAAGCCAAAGCGCCCTGCACCAGCGCTACAGCCACGAGGCAGTGACTAAATCGTCCACACAAGGCATCACAAAACTTTCTGCAAGCCGCCTTTGCCATACACCCTCGAAGCCTGCCTTACAAATCTGCATCTTCAAAACCAATGTTGAGGGCTTCTAGTTTCAAGATACAGAATTCATGGGGTTTATCAGCTTACGGATACGGCTCAACTAGTCTATCCGCCCTGCGCCTCTACAGAAGCCCTGAATCATGATGCAAACAAACATCTGCAAAACCTTCCGTGAACCTGAGTCAAGGCTGACTTCAGTAGGCATGACAGCGACTGCTGCAGCTCGTATGGCTGAAGCTAACAGCTAACACCCCTTGCCCAAACAAACCGCCACCGACCAAAACTGCATAGAAGCGCTAATAAACAGGGTGACTGAAGAAGACTGTAACAGCTACAACATGACAGAACCAAGCCCTTGACGACGCAAACTCGCAACACCGAGACGGCTGAAGTCCTTTGCATTGGATTTAGGGATCAGGACTCGCGGTTCAAGGTTTATAGGGTATACGGTTTTAAGGCTCAGGCTGAATCGAAACCAAGCTGTGAACCCTTCGCACTTCCGGACCTAGGCTAACAGCGGATTGAACCTAAACCAGAAAGCGCCCGAGCTCCCGAAACCTCAACCTATAGACTCTGCACCCTCAACCTAAACCCGCTCTGAGACTCTGCACCCTGAAGCCTGAAAACCCGAACCTTGGCCTTTAGGGTTTAGGGTTTAGGGACCCCGAAAGGTATGGCTAAGGGTTTAGTAGCGCCGCTTATTGCTACTCCTCGTGATAGACTTATCAGTTAGCTAAGGAACCCCATTTACTACATGCGCCAAAGACCAAAACAAGCAACCCTAAAACCCCGCACCACTCTTGCAGAACCCTTAGAGCTATAGTTTATTAAGGACACCCGTCCAGGAAATGTCATAAGGGCGCGTTAAAGAAACCTAAAACTCTAAACCCTAAACCCCTAAACCCTAAACCCCTAAACCCTAAACCCTAAGCCCTAAACTTAAAGTTCAGGCGTTTTGGTTCATGGCCCCACCTCCCCCGAGCAGAGCAAGACGTCCACAGCTTCCTTCGGCGTGCCACCGAACCGCTTTTTGCCGGCGGGGTGTTACGGTTTAGGGTATAGGGTTTAGGGTTTGGGGTTTAGGGTTTAGTGGTTTAGGGTTTAGGGTTTAGGGTATAAGTATAAGGGTTTCATTCATGGGTATCATCGAAAGTTGCTTCAGTAAGCGCTTGGTTTGAGCTTCATATGGTGATGATTGAGCGGGTCTTGTAAGGTTGGAAGAAAAGAAGCTTGAAGAATTGGACGAAGGTCTCGCAATTGCCATGCGATCCACCTACTGTGGGTGGGCGGCGCTTAAGCCCCTCGCAACCTATCGCGAAAGGCCGACCAGTACTCGTACCCACCACCGGCACACTCACGGAACCAGTACTGGTCCCTTCATAAAGTCACTACCCTAAACCCCAAGCCTGGAGACGCTTTGGCTATTGCCTCCCAAAATGAGCGAGCAGAATTTGCCCTGCCCTACCACGCTTAACCTGCCCACTGCCATGCCCTGACAAGAACGAAGCGCGAAGGCATGAGTTTAGGCCTAAACCCTCAATGGAATAGGTTTGGGCAGCTTGGCCGCCTTAGACGGGTGGGGTGGGAAAAACAAGGACAAGGCCCTCTGCAGACGGGCTTTCGCAGCTCGTCGCCATGGTACGATGCACTAGATACAACCTTGTCGCAAGACACTATCGCATAAACCCTATTCAAAGGCAAACCCTAACCCCCAAAACCATAAACCCTAAACCCTCAGGAACCTTTTAAGGAGCCACATACTATATGGGTACCTGGACCTTTCAGGGATTCACCCGACGAAACCTACAAGGCTGAGCCTGAGAGCCCCGAACTTCTTAAAATGACCTGGTGCAGGGTTTATAAGGCTCAGGGTTTAGGGTCTCGGGTTTAGGGTTTAGGGAAGGCTCAGGGTTAAGGTTTGGGTTTGTAAATCACACAGAACTCAGGGTATAAGACCATGTACCTCATAGTATATATTGTTGTCCTCAAACACCTAAAGTGGAATCCTCTGGGCCTAAGTATTTTAAAGGAAACTACAGGTGCGGAGGTTAGGGTTAATATAGGGCTTCTATAAGGCTTCTATAGGGTATATAGACCTTCTATAAGGCTCCTATAACGGTAACTACCCACCTGAAAATGTCCTAGAAGTATATACTATATAGGTACATGAAGTAAGTAACTTTACCCCCCAGTTCCCTTGCTGAGGGCTTAGGTACCCATCCCTCATGATAAATCGGCAATTTACCCATGCAGCCCTTCCTATTCAGAAACTAGCTCTACATGGGTAGTTCTCTAAATTAGGGTCCCCTTTTCGGTCCCCAAAATAGTACCAGCACCCTTATAGAAAGGATCACCAAAAGGAGCCCTAGTTTAGAGAACTACCCACATACTAAACCTACCTTCCACGTAGAAAGGTCCTCCAAAAGACCCTCTCAACCCTACCTGTAGACCCAAAGAAGCTACCTTCTTAAGGACTTAGATAAGGAACCTTCAGGCTTGGAATAGGGTCTTGTTTTGGTGCCTTTTTATACTACACTTATTATCAGGAACCCCCAAACTATTACAGGTAATTATTAAGGCCCCTATACTATGCCCTCAACCCCAAACCCCAAGCCCTAAACCCTAAAACTTAAACCCTAGACCCTATACTAAAGTCTAAACCCAAAAACTTAAACCCTAAACCCAAAGCCCTCCGCCCCAAACCCCAAACCCCTTGTGGGCTTTCAAAACCTCGCCTCCGGCTCGGACGGCAAGGCTTCGAGGTGGCGAGCGTGCCCTGAGCTTTCGACGGCGACTCTTAAAGGAGGGGCCCAGAGAACCCAATACACCTTAATGAAGGAAGGTACCCTAAATTATAGGGGCCTTAATATTATAATTTAAGGTATATTCCTTAATTAAGGGGTATTGGGTTCTCTGCGGGGGGGAGGGGGGGGGAGAGGGAGGGGTTAGGATTTAGGGTGTTGAGGGGTTTAGGGGCTTGGGCTTTAGGGGTGTCGGGTTTAGGCTGTAGGGTTTAAGGTCGGGTTCTAATGTCCATTGGGGCTGGGGACTTTTAAATTGAAAAGAACATCCGCAGAAGAAGGCCCCGTGTCCTAGATCCAAGCGGTTTTGGCTTTCGGGCGCAGGGTGGTTTGGGGTTTAAACCCTTATAATCATTACAAGAACAAGAATAAGAATAAGAATAAGAATAAGCAGCGATAAGCATAAGCATAAGCATAAGAATAAAAATAATAAGAAGAAGAATGCTAGTTCTAATGAGAATAAGAATAAGAATAAGAATAATACGAATAATAAGAATAACAAGAATAATAAGAATAAGAATAAGAATGAGAATAATAAGAATAAAAACAATAACCACAATCATAATAATAACTAGGGACCTTCACACCTAAAATTGGGCCAAAAAGGGTTGGAAGGGGGGGGGAAATTCTCTCATCTAAAAAATGAAGAATCCCCGTAAGTATTTATTAGACCCTGCTCCCCACCCCGGTCCACCCCGACTCCGACAAAAAAAGAAACTATGAAACCTCTAACAAACCACCAGTAACACGTCCTGCTCCCAATCCTATGAAACCCCAGCAACCCCAAAGCCCTCGTCTCTGTGTTTACAGACATAACTAATAACAAAGGCCTAAAAAGCCTAAACCCCTAAACAGCAGCCAAGACTCACAAAGCTCGATAGTGCAGGGCTGCGTGTTGAAAAGGCGGTGCCACCATTCCTTGCATAGCAAGATGGTCTTTGTATGCACGTAAGGATCTAACCTGGTATCGGCTGCAGATTGGTTTCGAGGTTTAGGAGGGCGGCTTGCTTCTGTGCTCTAGCCACCCTCTCGCTAAGTCTGACGGTAACAGTCAGGGTTTAAGGACTCATCTCATGCCGCTCGGCAAAAAAATTGGATGCACGTCTGGCGTGGTAAGCAGGGATAGTAAGATGCGTCTGAGGGATTGGTACAAGGATAGACCTGTTGTGTCGAAAGAGCTTCCAAGTATGACAGCATTCGGGCCTGTTTCGAGGTTTAGAGAAAGGGCTGGCACATTCAGTACGGGCTGCTAGATTCAACAGGGACAAATGCTGAATACACAGAAATCATTAGAATCAGGTACCCAACTTCTATATTCAGCACCAGTCACTCTGGGAGCTGCGGGAGAGGCGGGTGTTTAGGGCTCAGGGCTTTGGGGGTTTCGGGCTCAGGGCAGTAGGCTGGGTTTCAGCAGCAGATTTCCAGAGTTCATAAAGGGTTTGGGTTTAGAGCGCCGAAGGGTTTCCTGGGTTTACCTACCTATAGTGTCCATTGTAGTTCCCTTTTGTTGGTTTAACCAATCTTATGCTAAGAATCCTATAAGGTAACCCCAAAAAGGAACTCCAATGGAGACTGCCCTAAAACCCCTGCACCCCTAAACCCCTAAACCCCTAAACCCTAAACCCCTAAACCCCTAAAGTATAGGCAGAGTCTAATTAGGGTGGAGCCCAATGCCTTGCGGATAGAAAGAGTTGGTGCACAACCCAGAGAACCCAATACCCGTTAATTAAGGAACAAACCTTCAAGTATAGGGGCCTTAATATTAAGTTTTACGGTATATTCCGTAATTAAGGTGTATTGGGTTCTCTGGGAAGTTGGCGCACAAGGCTCTGATGCAGGCCTCGGCTCGCTTCGCCATACGGCCCGAAAGCTTCGAATGCGATGCTCTGAAGGCTTTTGCTTAGGGTTTAGGGTTTAGGGTGTAGGGTGTAGGGTTTAAAGGAGGCTGGTCAAGACTACCCAAACATGACCATCACCACCGCCTTGCGAAAATGTTTGTAGCCAAACGACACGAGGATATATTTGGTAACTACCTATCACCATGAACATCATCGTCGTCATCACCATGTCTTTAGCTAGTAACCCACGCCAATCCTTACTTCCTTCAGCTTTTGGGTACTATTAGCCCAAGCCCAGGGGCTTGTGACGAAAAGGCCCATGGTAAACGCATTCAGCATCCAGGCCAGCACAATGGTCGCAGCCCCGAAGACACACCTGTCCACACTGCAAAAACCGCGGTGCAGGGCTTCACTAGTCCTAACCCCAAGCGCAAAACGTGTGATCTTAAACCCACTCGCTTAAATCGCTTGGGTCACACTATAGCACCGTAGAACAGGTTGAAACAGCCCAAACAGTACATACAGAATGCCCTGGTGGATAAACCCTAAATCCTAAACCCTATAATCCCTATGATCAGTCCAATGGTCGTGAGCCGTATTATCATGACAACGAAAAGGAACCGCATCCGAGTGTTTTTGTTGAACGCCTTTTTGCAACTGCCTGTTCTCGTGCAACCGAGGTTTAGGCACCAAAAAAACAAAAAGCAAACGCCAGATGCCCTGAAGCAACACAAATTAGAAAAGAACACTACGAGACAACGTTCGTGCTGTGTATGGTCCTCCCTCGCGCAGAATTCAGGAACTCCTGAAACGCAAGACCTACTAAAGAAGCCTGAATCGACTTGCCCCAGGAGGGGGGTTTTGGGTTCAGGGTTTAGGGGTTTAGGGATGTTTAGGGTTTAGGGGTTTAGGGTTTAGAGTTTTATTTCTCTCAGCGTAAGGTGGAACTTGGGGAGTGATATTACCAGATGCTCAGGCTCCCATAGTTTTCCCTGAGCCTCAAACCCTAAACCCTAAACCCTAAACTCCTAAACCCCTAAACCCTGAACCCCAAAACCCCTACAC
>CAJNJA010057774.1:0-24206 GCA_905231915.1 Symbiodinium necroappetens
GAAAATGGAAATGGTCATCCCTAACTAAAACTCCCCCCTCCGATTGAAACAAAAAGAGTTGGGATGTAATCAGAAGTGTTGAGTGAGTTGAGTGCCGAAGTCAACCTATCAAGCAATTTGAACCTCTTGGCAACTATCTCCCCAAACCTCAATACAATGCCCTACAAAGGACACATGCCGCAGGCCGCAGCCGCAGGCGACGCTCACGAAAACTGGTCGTCCCGGTGGCTGGATCTCATGGGTCCTCACGGGTCCGTTGTAAAGAAGACCGGGAAGTAACTTGCGTGCTGCTAACAGGCATCAGCAGGTTTCCCGTACGTCGAGAGTCCGGAACAAACGCCTGCATCCCACATTGAAACTTTCCGTCAAGGACAGTGACACGTTGAAACAGTTACATGCAGAGCTGAACAAGTTGAGGGGACAGGGCAAGAGTGACAGTGGTTAGATTACTTGCTGCTTTCAGGGCGATGAGTCCGGTTCGGGTGCAGCTTTTCAGCTTGCAAGAGCATTTGAAAAGGGTCTTCCACAGAAGAAGGGAAGCTTAGAGACGGAGGCGCTGAAGGCGTCGGAGAGCCAAGGGGGAGCAGACGAGGAGCTAGCGACCAGTCCCAGCAGGAGGCCTCGGCACTGAGGATCCGGGGGCTTGTGACCCCGGCTTCTTCTTGAGCCTCGGCCCCGCACGGGATCGGCGAGGAAGAGTGCGCGAGTGTCAGGAGCCAGCGTGCATGCTCACCATATGCCATAGGCGTCATCGAATTCTTCTCGAACGCGCACGCGCTCTTCCCCTTAATCACCCCTTGAGCCAATGACCTTCCCCTTGCAGGATGGGTTCCCGCACGCTGCCGGAGCGTGCTAGAGTCGCTAGACACAGGATGGCAGGAGGCACTTGCAACGCGTTCATGCAGAGGCGGCCCCATGAGAAAACTTGGGGGGAATTGGCCCTCGGTGTGATCTGCGCCGGGCGGGGCCCAAAGACTCGACTGCTTCCGGGAATCTGTGACGACGCAGGCCCTTGGGCCAACTTGAGAGAGGACTGGCCCGTAAGTGCAATCTGCAATCTGCACCCTGGCTCCCGTGGACCAGTCATGAGCCGCATTGAACGTCAGAACTTGAGGTCCTTCCACGGCATGGGAACTTCCGTGACCGGAGACGCAGACCCGTCAGTCCCAAGAGACTCCTCCCCTCAGCAAGAGTCCTGGCTCTCTGCATCGCAGTTTCAAGGCAGCTCCTCGAAGCGTTTCAATCGCGCGTCTCTCCCGTTTTGTTCGCTGTCTCAGACACTTTTGCTTGGTCTTCTCCCTCAAGCAGGTCTTCTTGGTCCGTGCTTCCATCCTTTTCTGATCTACCCCATGGTCTGCACCAGATCCCGTGCCTCCGCAGCGGCTGGGCATCTCCACGGCCGTTGTCCGGCACATCTGGGAGCGCAGTGGAAAACTCGCGACTGCCTTCTCGCCGTGTGAGCTCGAGAGTTCTGCGGGGGGGGCGGGGGCAGCAGGACCACGGGGACAAGCTGTGCTTCGGTGCTTCGGTGATTAGTTCCAAGCCGCGATGTGCCATGGCGGCGACGGCGGAGAGCCGCAGCTACGGCCGCTCCATGGCGAAGGCGCCCACGGCCACGCGTCTCCGGGTTTCGCAGCGTAGAGCTCTGTTTGACTCGGAAGGCAATGGCCCATTTCAAGGACATGCGACGCCGACACGACCTTCGGGGCACATGCAGAGACAGAGAGTCCTTCAGGATAGCAACTTCTCTGGCTTCTGCGAAGCGCTGGCCGTCGGCTCGCTGCAGGATGCCAGCATCTCTGTGACGCTCGCACAGCCCGAGGACGCTCAGCGATGCTCAGCGAAGTAAGTTTCGAGCAAGCTTCTAAGTTAGAGTCTTTACCTGGGACTTAGGCTTTATCTTCATCCGCATGCTGTCTTGCACTAACCCATGAGGGGAGACCCTATATGCTTTCCACACTGGGACATTGCACATGCCGTTCGGGCCACGTCCAAGCAACTAGCACGTCGAACTCGATCCTGGCTGCTGTCTGCACAAGCTCTGGCTAGGAGCCGGACTGCCCACTCGTCGGCGTCAGCAAGGCAAGGCAGAAATTGGCGGCTTGGCCATGTGTGTGGTGTTGGCGCAGGGCTTTCAACTCCTAACCGGATACGCCCGCGACGAAGTTCTTGGCAGGTTGCATCTGCATCATTTGCAATCCACAGCATCTGGGAAGCCTCTTCGAAAGATGGAGCAACTCTGTGCCAGGAATTGCCGGTTCCTGAATCGTGGTTGTGTCGTTCCGAAAGAGGACCCTGGGGAGTGGGAGACCTGCAGAGCGGGCCACGAGTCGCTGCGGGCGAGAGGCTCGTGCCTCGAGCCGAGGCCCTTTCTCCTGCGCTGAAAAGAAAACCACCTGCTGTCACCTTGGTTTCGGTTGGGCGGCAACAAAAACCTGCCTGCAGTGACAGGGAACTGGAGTTCTCTCCTTCGAGAGGTCTTCTAGAGACGGGCCTAGGGTCGCTCCGCCTCGGGCCGCCTCTCGTCCCTCGCAGGAGCGGCTGCGCCTGCGGGCCGCGCTGTCTCGCGGCCTTAGCCGGAGGGCGCCGAAGGCTCCTCGCGGCGCGGCGTCTGCGGCGTCCTTCGCGGGGCTCCTGCAGAACCGCCGGAAGAACGGCGAGGCCAACAGGACGCCGCGGCCCAGAAGAAGCGACGCCCCCTTCTTCCTCCAGGCCTTCCTGAACTACCTCTGCATCAAGACGCTCCGAGTCGGCTCCCTCTTCTACTTCTTGGGATTCCAGGCCGCTGTTCCGGAAGCCGCCCCTAAGCGCCTACTCTCCTCCCTCTGCGACTCGTTGCTTCCTCTCTCAGGTGGACATGACGCACCGGAGTGACAGTGAGCACGTACAGAATCTGGTTCAGCTCGAGATGGATGCTATTGCGCGGATCTCCGGTTCCAAGCTTCGCCCTGCAACCGAGAGACACCGCATCACTCTGCACAAACAAGGTCTCCACGATCTTGTATGCTCAAGAGGATGTTCTGTCCCGCTTGCAGGCACGCAGACATGCATTCGAGGTGCCGTGCCATGCCACGCATCCACGAATCCGACGTCAGGTGGTCGAGGACTTCGATCAGAAAGCTTGGTTGCTCCGGAAGGCGAGGGTGACGTCGGTTGTGCTTAGGCTTAGCGGCTTAGCCCTGGCAGCCCTGCTGCTGCCTGGCAGGAGTACGACCATGCCAGCGGCCAAGGATGGCCATGCCTCGTGGCCATGCCTCGTGGCCATGCCTCCCGAGGCGAATTTTGCTTCGCTCGAGCATGACCAACGAATGCTCACCAAGAACACCTTCCTCGAGGCAAAAATGCAAAAAAGAGGGATCGAGACACCGAGTTCTCGCGCTGTTCGCCACTGCAGGTCCAGGCGGACGAAGACGAGAGGCGACTGACTCGTGGCTCTGCAGGGATCAGCTGTTCCCATGTTAAGCTAAGGCCACTCCGGCGATCTGTATCAGACTCGATCTTTGAGGAAGGCCAGAAGCAGTGGAGCAGCTCAGTCGGACGCCTCGAGTTCTTGCCCTTACTGTTGGAAGGTTCCAACACTTCCGAAGAGGTACACTGCGCATGAATTCGCGTTGGTATAGGCAGACACTGCGGCTGCTGTGTCTGGAAGGCCTTCACCAAGACGCTGAAGATCCTGAAGGACACGGATGGATTAGAAACGCCAAAGAGAACATGCTTGAAGGTATCGCTCTTCACAGACGAAAGAACTCTCAATCTCTCAATCTCTCAATCTCTCTCTCTCTCTCTGTCTCGCCCTCCCCTCACTCTCTCTCTCTCCCTCTCTCCCTCGCTTCCTCTCTTTTCTCTCTCTCTGTCATGAAGGAACTACGTGAAGTGCAGCAGCAGCAGCAGCAGCAGCAGCAAGCCGAACTAAGTTACGAGCATCTACAACAGGACAAGGAGCCATGCTCACAGGTTTCTACAGACATTTTTTATAATACATACACAGATATGTATGTCATACAGATAGACCGACCGAGACCGAGACCGAGACCGAGACAGAGACAGAGACAGAGACAGAGACGGAGGGATGCAAGCAGAGACAGACAGAGCCGGCCAGAGACGGACAGAGACAGAGACAGCGACAGACACCGACACAGACACAGACACTGACACAGACAGACAGAGACAGACACAGACAGACAAAGATGCAGACAAAGTCACGGACACAGACAGAGACACACACACACAGACAGAGACAGAGCCAGATCTCGGGGAGGAATGGCACCATGAGAGGTGGCACTGAATGGAACACCGCTGCATTTTGGGTGGAACTTCGACGGCTGGTTTCTCAAACGATTCAAGCAGCATCCATCCTGAAGCAACCTTTGTTGACAGACGGCAGTTCGGCAGGTCACCACGACAGGGTGCTCATCCCACTCGCCCAGGAACACTTGACCCTTGCCACCCTCGCTAAGGCCATCACCGTGCCCGGCAAAAGGAAGCGATTGCTTCAAGGAAAGCCAGGGTGGTGCAGATGAGACAAGCGACCAAAGGCAAGGAAGCAGGAGCACATAGGATTGCGCTCGGGACTTCGCCAGCGCTGGCAGCACCACCAGTGGCACCCCTTCACTGTGCAGGAGCTTGTTCACACCAGCCACAAATGGGCATGCAGCAACAGCGCAGGACAAGACGGCATATTATGTTGCACGAGGCAGAGCGGACACTGCTGGGACACGAAGGCTGGGGGAGAGGATGCGCCGAACTACGGAGAGCTACACAGATGGCCCGAGGGTTGGGGGATGGCGACCTGGATTGTCAAACTCGACATCCGTAAGGTGTCCGACAGCGCATGGCAACATAGCATGAGCGAACTGGTGGCAGCCGCATCGGGTGGAGCCCCGTTGAACGATGTCTCCCGATTCACCGGATCTATTCGGGGCGATGGTCGCACCTTCGAGCAGCCATTCCCATGCCGGTCGCTTGGAGATCCCAAGCACGGAATGCCAACCCACCGGACGTGCTCAGTTTAGTTGGGGGAAGCAGAGAGGCGGAGGCACGAGCAACACAGAGGCGGCAATTTTGCTCCTGGACGCAGCAGCAGAATTTAGACAAATCGTGCCAAGCAGATGGGGGCAGGCTCTGTTTGGGGGAGCACTAGCAGTTCATGATGGTGCCGAGACTGAGGCCGAGGACGTACAACAATGGGGGGCATGAGAGCGGAACCATCCCCGGCAAGTGATGCCCCAGACGGGGACATGAACGATGTGAACAAGCCGACCCCGTGACTGAGCTGCAGGAGCAGGGAGAGCTGACGGCCCAGGCCGAGCAGCACAACGCGATCCGTCGCAAGGAGAATGTACAAGAATGCCGCTGGATCTCTTTGTGCGGAACCACCGAGTCTCGGTTGGGGAGCATATTCGCACACAGCCTGCAAGCAGCCACACAGCAAGCTGCTGAGACAGAACATGGCGATGACACGGCTGTGGGGGGCAGCGCCGTTGCTGAGGGGAGCAACCAGAAGACAGTGAGGAACTGGATGCGACTTTTTTTGGCTGACGGGGGATGCAGCCCTTCTCGGTCCTGCACAACGAGCCCGAGTACATGCTGCCAGAATATGTGCAGCGAAACATGTATGCAAGCAAAGTTGAAGCATGGACTGCATGTGAGGTGCCAGCGTATGTGCAGAGGGCTTTTCAGTACAAAGTAGCATGCTTTCGTGAGCCGTGCTCTTTATGTGAGACCCTGCGTGAAGCGTGACAAAGCCATGGTAATGATGAGATGACGGCGGCCTTTGTCGAAGCGATGAACTGAAAGGGGTGATGAAGAACAAAGACCTGGAGGAATGGCATGAAAAGGTGCTGAAAGGCAACACGGAGCTGACAACACGCAGAACAAACACACAGAACCACGTAAAGATGAGATGAAGACCGTTTAAAGAGTCGAGACGGTGAAGTTTTGAGGTGATGAAGCACAAAACATGGAGGAATGGCACCAAAGGTGTCAGCAGCCAAACAAGCCAGGACAATTCTCTTTTATAGCTTGTTTTTCTGCTTGAGGCCTGGCGGTTTCGCAAGGCAAACGGTCTAGAGCCGCAGCCCCTCAATGCAGCTTTTTTGTTTGGGGTTGAAAACTTCGCAAACTGATCAACCATCACAAGCTTGGTATGTAGAGAACATAGGCATTGCTGGTCACAAGTTTGGTATGTAGGCGAGCTGATGGCTGGTCACAAGTTTGGGCGCGCTATCCAAGGTACAGTCGGGTTTTGCATTCAATGCACACTCGGAAAAAATCCAAGGTGCACTCGCATGTCGCTTCCATACGGTCTGCCGTGCCCCTGGCACACTTGGAAAAAATCCAAGCGGAACTCGCTTGTCGCTTCAGTACCGGTATAATCTAGATGCCGTGCCCCTGCCCGAGTTCGCACCCCTTGCCGTGCACTCGCACGTCGCTTAGGGCTTAGGCACCGCAAATGTCCGGCTGCCGTGCCCCTGCCCGGGTCTGTTCCTGCCCTTGTTATGCCCTTGCCCCTGCCCTTGTTGACTCACTGGAAGCCCCACCTCCCCAACCAAGCTAAGCAAACACCTTTTTGACAGTTGCCCAAAACGAAAACCTCAAGGAGTGAAATTAGCAGGAATGTTGTCCCCCAGACGGAAACCCTGAGAAGTGAATCCAGTGAGAATCCGTTGCCCAACACGAAAACCCTGAGGAGTGAAATTCGCAGGAATCTTGTCCCCAAGACGGAAACCCTGAGGAGTGAATCCAATGAGAATCTGTTGCCCAACGCGAAAAACCCTAAGAAGTGAAATTAGCAGGAATCTTGTCCCCAAGACGGAAACGCTGAATGGTGAATCCAATGAGAATCCATTGCCCAACACGAAAAACCCTAAGGAGTGAACCCAGCAGGAACTTTTTCTCCAAGACGGAAACGCGAAAACATTGAGGTGTGCAGCTTTTGCCCAAGACGAGAACCATGAGGAGTAAATGCGAGGAGAATCTTTTGCCGAACAGGAAAACCTGAACCCTGCCGTAGCTTCATTTTTACAGTACGTAAGGGACCCGGAGTGCGCACTGGATGCAAATGAGGCGTGATGCGCCTTGGATGCAAGACCGAGTGCGCCTTGGACTTGTAGAAGATGATAAAAGCAGGCGTGGTGTCACTATCCCGATGTTGTTCAGAAGTTGTATAGGAGTGTTTTTTGAAGATTTGTTGCGCTCATCTTTCTGGCCACTGAGCCACCGAGGTTTCGATGTAAAATTTGGAGCCTCGCGACTGGCACTATGACACACGTGGAATGATCCCCGATACACGATTTAGCCGGAGCTATAACATGGTTTATGCAGCGGTGGGCTGGTCGAATCGTCCTTGCAAGTTATAGAGCTCTCGTGGGGCGGGGGGGCAGGCGCGCTCGCGCACGAAACGCGGTACCTGGTCAGGACCAAGCGGATTGGCTTCACGAGAAGGCGCTCTGGAGTCCGGCTTCCGTGACTTTTTTGATAGCTCACTTGGCCCTCTTTTGGCTGGGAGGCCACTGTGAAGGACGAGCCGCAGTTGGAGGCGCCTGGGCCTGCATAGCTGTCTTGCAACTTTGGTGGTTTGTGTGGAGGAGAAGACGGAGAACACAAAATTGCCCAGTGTGGGCAGCCAGTTCCATCCCGATCGATGCACGCCGTTGCGACCTCACGAGATTCGCAGCGCAGCATCTCTATTAACATCTATATGTCAGTGAGTAAAGTGTTGCAGCTTTCGTGAGTTCGTCCGGTCTGAGCTTTACAAGGTAGAAAAGCAGCCTGTCCAAAAAGCTCGTGGCGATGTTGCTTCTAGTCGAAATAGGAACATCCATGCCTTCCTTCGGCAGAGGATGGCCCAGGAAGAATCGTCGGGCTCGCAAAGGAACTAGGTTACTAGGTGCCCGACATGAGGCACCAACACGAACAACAGGAGAGATTCTGGCACTTGCAAGTCCATGGAGCGGCACCAAAAACCTTCAGAGATTTGGGGTTCAGGACATGTGGGGCCTCAGGAGTCGAAGCAGGCAAATGGAGTCATAACTAAACCCAGACCCGGGCAACAGCCCAGGTGAAAGCCCAGTGAGCTTCAGGAACAAGTACGAAGTACACGGCAGAAGGCGTGCTGCATCAAGGACTCCCGGTACGAAAAGCACCGCTGTCCCCCCTTTGTGGTTCTTGCATTTGATGGCCGCCCGACAGTAGGTCTTCAACTGTGAACGACTCGAAGGACATCCAAGAACTTGGAAACCTTAAGTCCGGACAGGCGAAGCGCAAACAGGACAGCCGTTTCACGATGGCGTGCACGGCACAGTGACAGCAGGAACTAAAGTCGTAGCACGGAACACCAGCAATTAGGACTGATTCCTCAGATCACCCCTGAAGTGCAGAAACAGCAAAATGAGTAGCTTTGAGTGGTGCCAGTGGTGCAACGAGCACACGGGGAGAAACGGGTTACCCGCAGGGCCTCTGGCTGCTCTCTCGCACGCCAACTCCACCTTCCGGACAGTGCAAACGAAGTCGGCAATTCACGAGCACGAACACGAGCCCAGGTTTTCCCTGTCGCTGAGGTGCTCCTTCCACTGCTATTCTCTGCGTGGGTGCCTGCATGGAGAGGCCCCCCAGCAGCCAAACAGCCACATGGCACAGAGAGAAATGCGCGGGCTGTGCAGGCTTGCGAATTCTGTCACCTCGAACATCTTCGTCGGCCCAAGCCGAAGAAGCGAGGTGGGGGCCCAGCCCCAGCGCGGGGAGTTTACAGATGCCCTGTCATCAGCTTAACTTGCTGGCTCTGAGTCTGAGATGCGCAGCACTTCCCAAAGTGGAACGGCAGCTGGAGAAAGCGAAGTGTAGGCATCAAAGAGCATCAAAGCTTGCTCCCATGAACTTTGCATACCTCTGCATACCCCCTGCCCCTACCTTTTCTTTGCATTTATAAACGATGAGTGACCGCATTCTCCACGTCTGAGCCGATGGACCGGCGAAGCCTCCTTGAGGCGAGGCGGAGCGGAGCGCCCCAAAACACATGCGGCAGTGGGCGTCCAGAGGCGCTCCACCTGAGCCACCAAGCGCAGATCGAGCAGCTGGAGTCTGGGACCTGAAATCTTAGGACGACGAATCGAAGGCTCTTTTTTTTGTCCAGTCCAGGGAGGGTTCCTCTTTTCGGCCCGAGGCGCTGGAATGGGTACCTGGAGGGCTTGCGGCATGCGCCAGCTTCAGAAGATAAGCGGTTGGCAGAACAGCGCTCCTCGCAACCGCCATGCTTCTTTCGAGGCCTTGACGTCGGAGAGCCCGCGTAAGAAGCCGGGGCCGGGCTCCCAAGTGACCGGATCCCTGGCCTTGTCGGGCAAAGAGAACCTCAAGGAGCTAAGGGGGGGGGTGAGAGCTGAGGGATGGGCTGAGGGAGTGGGACTTTTGTCCGGAAGGAGCCGAAGAAGCTGGGTGCGGGAAGGCCACGGACGCCTCGTGAACAAGAAGGTCGCAAGGGCCAGGGCGGCCAGGAGCGTGAGCCGCGGGAGCCCCTGCAGCCCAGGCCGGCTGCAAAAAAGGCGTCTTCTTGAGCGTGACTTCTTCAGTTTTGCTCTTGCTCTTCAGTTTTCGAAAGGCAGTTGAGTCCTTGGTCGAGGTCCAAGGCCAACGAAGGGGATGCAAGTGTCTTTGATCCGACAAAATGAAACCTGTCTTCAGGTGGACCGCTTCTCCGGCTTTGGATCGCTGTACCACAGGTGAGGCCGGTGAGGCTGAAACAGGCCGCCGCGCGTTTCGCCGCTCGCTCTGAAGCCAATGTCCACTTCAAGAGAAAAAAAGAGCGACAGCGAACTGGCCGCGTGGGGTCAACTGGCGCTGAAGGGTAGCGCTCGAGCAGCAGCTGAGGCAGGAAGAAGCCCGAGGAGGCGCAGGGCGCCCCCTTGGACTGAGAGCCGTCTCTTGGTATAGAAGGTTTCACAGGTGCTGCCGGCGCCCTGCGGCGCCCTGCGGCGCCCCTGCGCCCTGAGTGCAGTCGTTTCAGGGCGAGTGCCCATGTTCCCAAGTCCGAGAGGTCTTTTGTCTCTGCGGTTTCCCTTTCCGAGATCGGGAGCTCGTTCCTGCACTTCCTTGCGGAGGTGTCTGCTGGAGGCTCGGAAGGTCGCGAAGTGATAACTCAGCTGAGGAGCCAGCCTACAGAGAGATCTGCGTCTTCCGCAGCTCCGCAGAAGTTCCGCCCCTGCGGGGGGCACACTGGACAGGAAAAAAAAGAGATGCCGCAGCAGAAAGGGCGGACAGAGGGGGAGAGACGCCAAGTTGCCAAGCTGCAGCTCTTGTGCGCCCGCTGCTCAAACTCAAGAGGCTCGATCTAGTGCTTTGCATTCGTCGGCCCGTGTCCTCAATGCCGGTGGTTCAGCCCTCGGGGGAAGCCGGTCAAACATCCCTGCTCTCTCACCGTGTTTCGACCGTGTTGCGAGGTAGAAGATGGCGCAGATGGCGCCTCTCGGACTCAAAGCCCGGTGCTCGGCGAGCCGCGCTGACTGCGCGGCCGCAGCGTCGCTGGCGCGCATGGCATCTCTTTTGCATGGCCCCGTCTCCGAGGTGTCCAGGACCAGGTCCAGGGGGCCATGGCCGTGATGCAGGCGGCTGCAGCCAGCGGCTGGCTGGGCCTGCTTACTCTTTCTTGCGCTGACTTAGGACAACATGCGGGCAATGGCCGAGAGGGACTCGCAGCTGAATCAGCTGGAGGCTGCGGCTCTGGCATGCTGGGATGCGACGAAGCGTTCCTTTTTTTTTCCCTTTTTCCGAAGGCAAGGACCAATGACTTGCAAGGGGCTTCGAAAGCCTTCAGCTCTGGAGCGAAGCCGCGGGCCCTAAACGACGGTGCCGCCACCTTCCGTCGCGTCGCCTGAAGCGCCTTTTGGGACCCAGGCGCCTTCAGCGGCACTACCAGTGGCAAAGGCGCGGGCCGCACACAGCGACATGCACACAGTGACACGGGGATTCTCTTGGGTGCCTTTTGGCAGCAGCGGCGAGGTACAAGTTCTACTTTGCGATCGGGGCCGTCGTGGTGCTGGCCGCCGACTTGGGTCACTTGGGAGCTCTGGGCTTGGCGGCTTTGTTGCGAGCCTTTGGCCCGGTTCCAGGTGGTGGCGCTCATCTTGTTGCCCTCCCAGTACAAAGTGCCCAGTGACCCAGAACCCGAATGCTGGCTCTCTCTCTTTCTCTCTCTCTCTGTGCGTCGTGTTCGCATGTGTATGCTTTCTGTGCTTGTTGCGAAGAGGGGTTTGTGACGATTTGGTACTGAGTTGTTCAACTCGTTGCCAGTTCACCATCATGGGCCGATGATACGAGGTTCCTTTATTGGGAATGAAATTTGTGCTGCGCCGTGCGATTTGACGGTGAGTGTTGAGGCAAGCTTTGATGTTGCACAAAACGTCCTAGAACGGTTCTATCGTGATCCCGTTGTCCTGGAAGCATGCGATGCTGGTGATAAGGTGGATATTGAAGCTGATTTGATGGAGTTTCGCATTCCCACTGGAACGTGGCAGTATCGATCAACAGTGCAGGATCTCGGAGGTTGAACTTGGCAGGTTTCGGTCCCGGTCATGCCTCATCAAACGGCAAGCTTTTCCAAACTTTTTTGCTAGAAGTCAGCTGAAGGAGTCAACGGACATGTGCACGTGTTTCGGTTTCACTCGCGACGATCTCCAGCATGCATGAATGAATTAGGTGTGTCGGCTCATGTAGCTTTTGCGTGTTGCAAACCCTGATGCGAACGAAGGTGCTGCATGGACTTGCGAAGTGTTGTTGGATGTTTCTGAGTTCCCTCATTCAATCCGATCGTCGTCGCGTTGTGTATTGCCGAAAGCATCAAAGCTGTGGTCGGCGCAGGTGCCGATGAAGACCCATCCCGAGCTGTGACATATGAGTGGGACGCCGCTCCTATGTTTGCTCCATGAGCCCGCGATTGAGATTGCGACGTCAAGTTTCGAGATTTCCATGTCAGCTCGACTCCGTGTGTTTTTGTGTTGTGTGTGTGTGTGTGCGAAGATCCTTTTTTTTGAAACGGAAGTTTTCTATAGCGATATAAGCAGGGGCGTCAGAGGCTCAGAGGCCGAGCATGGGTGTCTGCCGATGAGGCCCTTCTTTGCCGTGTCGGCGGTGCTCCTGGGGGCCTTGGCCCTGATCCAAGCGGCCGCCTCGGACGCCTCCGCTCCTCCGCTCTCCTCCGCCGGCGGCCGTCTTTGAGGCCGCCTTGGGTTCCACGCGGGAGCCGCCGGAGCCCGAGGACGCACAGGTGGAGCCGAGGACCCAGTGCTGCGGAGCCGGGGGGGAGCCTGCGTGGCTCAGAAGGGCCCCTTGTTTTGTTTTGCCAAGGCTTGGCGAGTCGCTGACCCGCGATGGCCGCGATGGCATGGAGTGAGCCCTCGGGGCCGGCCCCACCCGCGGCCTTGAAGAAGCCGCACCTCTGTCTCACCGACGGTACGAACCGCCTAAGCAAATTCGAATGCCGATCCGAAAGAAGCCCTCATACTGTATCAGGCCTCAGGGTCAAAGCGTGAGGACCGTGCGGAGATGCCTCAGCTCATCAGCTCATCCCGAAACATGGGGCAACGCAGACACGCTATCGCCACTACCGCGTCTTACGGCGCCTTCTAGTCTATTGCCAAAGCATAGCGGAGCAGGCCATGAACTAGACGTGGCCTCTTGCCAGCCAACAAGCACGCTATCCCCAGCTGCCGCTATGGAGTGAAGAAGCCTTGCAGGCCGCCCTGCCATGTAGCATGAGTTCAGTCTTGTCCGGTGGTAACGGTGGAGTGGAGAGTCAACGAAGCACGTGTATCAAGCGGATTGTACGTAGACATACCAGTCCAGTCCGGAAGGAACTTGAAGGCAATGGCAATAATAATCGCATTCCTGACGATTCCTGACCATGACCATGCATAACTTTTAACAGTGACATACAGGTTACAGATACGCACGGGGTGGTCATGTACCCAGCGACGTCATCACAGCACTCAAAAAGACAGAGACAGTTCATGAGACCAAGCGGAATCGCAATCGGAGCGTGCCGCACACCAGCTTTGCCCTGCGAGGCAGTGATGCAAGCCTGGGCACCGCGAGCGCCCCAAAGGCCCTGCATCGGGCCTCAAGGGCACTGCCCTCCTGGGCACATCCCCATCACGGCCGGCTTGAAGCAAGGCGGTCTCGGCCCCCCGTTGCAGAGCCTTGCTCTTGCGGCGTTTTGTCATCTCAGGGATGCCTCGAATTCCTGTCGTGCCTGCGCCTGCCGCATGGGCTGGAGGCCGTCGTGCCACGTATAGCGACGAGTTGCGCCTACGAAACGGTAAACCTCACTGACGATAATAGAATATCATCGCACCGCCCCTAAGACGGCCCAGGGGCCCCAAACAGCTTGTCGCATTTCCGCGTGTCTAAGTCCTGCTACAACTTGGCTCGTGAGAGGTGCGCTGCGCTCGCAGATGGCGCAGCTTCCTGGCAAAAGTAACTACTATAGTGGTTTTTCTGTTTGCTTCTTCCTCAGCGAGATCTGAGGCTACCAAAGGCCAGGGCCTCCGCAGATGGTTTGTAAGCTGCAGGGCGATGTGGTTGTGTGTGGGATGTGTGGAGCAGTGAGGCGGCGGCGCTGGGTGTTGGGCCAGCGTGCCCATTCTGCGGCAACGTCTATGCCCCTTGGGGCCTGACTTAAGGGAATTATGGGACTCTCCTTGCGTGGGTTGCGTGAGATTTTTTCTGACAGAGAGCGTGAGGCACAGGACGCTCGGTTCTGCCGCAAATGCGGTCAGCCCAGAGCAGAGGCTCGCGGGCGGCGGGTGTATTGCCGGAGTGTTGCACAAAAGCGCGTTTCTTTCTTGTCTTGAGTTTTGAGAGGTGAAGCCTTCCGTGCCTCCAGTGCCTGGCTTTCTGGCCTCCAGCTGTGGCCAAGGCTTCCAAGCTGGGCAAAGGGAGGCGCCTTCGCCTTCGTCTGCGTCTTGCAGAGTGGGGACGTGTGCGACGGGAGTGGGGGAGAGGTGGGCCTGCGCCGCTTCCCTTCTGCCCCCAATGTTCAGGCCCGCAAGTGGTTTTGTGCGAGTCCTTCGTCCTTCGCTTCGTCTGTTCTGAGGCCCGCGGCCTCTCCTTCACGCCCTCGCCGGCGTCCGCTCCAGCCCTGGTGTTTCAGCAGCTTCAGCAGCTGGGGATCTGCTGAGCTCCGAGGCGGCCGCGTGCTCCAACTGGAGGCGCGCTCTGCCGTCGAGTATGGTGACTCTGGCGACTATGGGCCATGCCACCAAACAAAAGCCCTGGGGCAGGGAGCAGGTGGTGAGGGAGGCGTCTGCACCCGCACCGCAGGCACCGCAGGCAGCGCAGGCCGTTCTGACCAGGACGGCGTAGCCTTCACACGCCCAGGCCAGCGCTTGTCCCTTTTTGGGGGCCATGCTCCCCCTGCCAGCAGTGCCCCAGGCGCCGGAAGAGTTCGCACAGCCGCTCTCTCCCTTGAGATTCTATGGCCGAGGTGAAGGAAATCGTGGAGGTCGCCTCGACTGCAGCCACCACGCAGCCCGAGGACGCAACAGCCACAGTGCAACGCATCCGCGACAGGGCCTCAAATACACAGATGCCATAGCTTCTGCCAATTTTTGGCATGTTCGGGCACGTGTCAGCTGCAGGGCCAGGATGGGTGCCCTTCAGCTGCGAAACTGTTAAACGCGCTGTTGCTGCTGTTATTGTTGCGAAGAGCATAGAACATTGCAGCTCGGACTGGAAAGGCACATTAGTGCGCATCCCCACTTGGAGGATTCAATGAAGCAGTTTCAAGTGGTCGGAACCCCGGGAAGGGAAGTTCTGATGTCGATTCACCGACCCATGCTGTTGAAGGTGATACGCGAGAAGCCTGTGTCACAGCAAGTCGAGAAAGTCGTGGAGGCGGAGTCCGGGTGGAGTCCCGGGTGGAGAGCAGAGCTGACCGGCACCGGCGCTGCAGGTTCCTCATGTCTCGGTCTCTGACAGCACCATTGAGGCACCTGCCAACCAGCCAGCCAAGACTCTTGCAGCCTGTGTACACTTCCGTGGGAAGTTCCGCGTGGGCAGTAGGTGCCTGTCTCGCTGGTCCAAGAGAAAGTGGTGGAGGCCCAGAAAGCGGGCCCACTGCAGAGAGCAGCGGAGCAGAGCAGAGCAGCCTCCGAGGTCCCCGAAGTGCAGTACGTGGAGCTCCTGAAGCAGGTGCCGAAGGCGGGGGTCCCCAAAAAAGGCCTCTGAAGGAGAGCCGAAGGTCGACCTCCTTCGTCCGTAGACGTCGCAGCGCAGGTGCAATACCAAGAAAGGCTCCTGCAGGCTCGCGCAAGAGAGAGGGAGAGGGAGTTGGTTTGAAGGTCCCTCTTGGCCTGATGCTGTATCTGTAATCTCATGCAAGTTGTATCTTCCTTGCAAAACAGGTGGAGAAGTTGGTGGCCGAGGGGAGGACTCTGGAGGTGGAGGTTCCTGTGGAAGTCCAACAGGCGCGGCTGGGAGAGCCAGAGGACCCTTGGGATCTCCGCGTAGCCGCGCCTTCCGCAGGAGCGGCTGGTGGAGGTGAGCCAGGCTCAGCCGCTGGAGATCTGCCGCGAGGTGGGGACATCGGGGGCAGGTGCCCCGAATCTCTTTTGTTTCCGGAGTCCGGTGCGGAGCTCCCGGCAGGTGGCGAAGGTGCAAAGACAGTCTCTTGCTGCTCAGCTCGCAGATGCCCATTTAGGCCTTGTAGGCTTCAGCCACTCAGGCCAAGCATTTCGCAAAGCCCGTGGTGCAGTGGAAGGAAAGCCTGCGTGAGGCGCCGTCCCGCGGCCGCGACGTCCCGCGGCCGCGACCGCTCGGTCGCAAGTTTTGCTCCGCTTCAGCAGGTCCCGCAGACCACCATCCGGGAGCAGATCCAGGAGGCGCGAAGAGAGGTCGAGAGTTTGACGCAGATTTCGGATTTTCCCAGTTTGAGAGATCAGGCGCCATCGTCTCATCAGGGATCGGGCCGGGTTTAAGTTATGAGCTCAGCCGCCACGTGCTTTCTAACTTTCAGCCTTTCAAACTTCGAACGGCCAACCTTTCCTTATTCTCAAACTTTCAAGCTCGGAAGTCGGCGGACCGTCACATGATCGAACTCGATGCGATTCAACTCCTGAAGCCTCATATTTTGAACTCGCCCCCTCACGAGGCGATGGCGGTTCAGCTCACAACTTAAGCCCGACCCCTCGTTCGACCGTCGATGGCGCTTGATCTCATGTCAAGAACTGGGCACCTCAGTCGGCCCGCCGATCCGTATCTCAGATCCATCCCTCACTAGGTACTGCGATCGATCCCGGGTCTTGAATCCGGCCTCCCATCAGGCAATCGCGGTTGAGCTCAAATATTGCTTGTCTCAAACCTCATCATTCGATGGTGGTTGATCCCGTAACTTCATCTCGCCCCTGAATTAGGCGATGGCATCAAGCTATCAACCTGGATTCCCGATCAAAAGTTCAAGCTCCAAACTCGCACATGTTTTCGTGGCTTTCAAAGATTCGAGCTCGATTTTGAAGTCCTATAGTCCTATAGTCGTGGGACCCAAAATACAAGTGTGTACATATCTATAGTAGCTGTACCATGAAGCCATATATAGGCGTACGGTGGCAAAAAGCCACGTGCATGGGGAAGGGTGCGGAAGGCCGAGCGGTTAAGGGGACCCCAACGAACGGTTATACAGTGACGCCGCGGGTTTCCGGATTCCGAGAATCGGCTTTCCCGGGAAGGTGCCAACAGCCAGGATCGTGGAGCTTCTGCGCGAGGCGGTGAACGGCCGCGCGCCGCGCGTGCCGCGGCACGGCGCTCGCAGGTCCCAAAGCCGGAGATTCAGAAGGTGGAGAAGCCAGCAGCCCGCTTAAGCAACGTGAAGAGGCAGCAGATCTTTTGCCGAACCGGGTGGATTGAGGTCGAAGTTCCATCCATCCAGCTGACCGAAAGGTCGGGGGAGGGTTCACCCTTCACTGCCCTTCACTGCACAAGACTCCCCCGAAGAGGCAGCCACGCACAGATAGCCGTGGGTGGACATGAGTTTATTGATGTTTGGGCGAGCTGAAGCAAGTCCTGTTGAAGCTTCTTCGACACCACTACACAACTTCCGTGTGTCTCGTGGGGTAGCCGAGCCCCAGTCCAACGTAAAGAACGAACCGTGTCTCGGACCTCGGCGACCATTGATGCCCCGTGAGGGGACTTTGGATCATGCTTCTGCGCACCTCCAATTCTCGAATCGAGAATGTCAAAGTGCTTCGGCCTTCTTTACGAGTGCCCAGCTTTGTGTACGCGCATAACTAGTCTATGTCAAAGCATCTTGGCTTAGAAGGCCAATCCACGGAACGCACTAAACACGAGTTCCTTGACTCACTTGACTCAAGGGATGCTCCAGATTCTGGCGGGCACAACAAAACAAGCAGCAGCAAAAAAAACGCAATGACCGCGAAGACCCCGCAGAGCCGTGAGCCCGGCCCGGCAGGATCGTGGAAGTCCCAAGCGTGGAGCTCCGAGAGACGGCCAGCGAGGCGCCGCTGCGCGCCGCCGTGCCCGGTTAAGAGCGAAGCTCTGACTGTAATATACTCGTACGTGTCACGGGCTGGTCGCGGCGCAAGCAGCGAGTGCCTAATGCTCTGCTGCCGTGCAGGTCGCGGCGCGTGTGGAAGTGCGGGAAGTGGTGAGGCAGGTTCCCAAAGTCGAGGCCGGGAGCGGAGCGGAGCTCTTTCTAGACCGTGCGGCTGGGCCTCTTCTCTCTGCGTTCTTTGCTGGAGGTGCAGTTCGTCGAGAAGAAGATCCCCAAGCCCGTCATTCAATATGCTGCTCAGACGCACGAGTCCCCGTAATGGCACGTACTGCTTTAGTGAGCATGCGAAAGCTCCGGCAAGGTGGAGAAGACGGTTGAAGTACCGCACGTGGCACCATGGCTGAATGTCCCAAAAGTGCCACGCAGCCCCCGAAGAAATCGGAGCTCAACAAATCTCTCTTTAGGTGTACGAAGAGCGGATCGTGGAGGTCCCTGAGATCGAAGTGAAGGCTGAGCTCGGAGCTCCCCCGTTCTCAGAGACTACGGATTCCGCCTTTCAGGGATATCTCAATGCAGGTATTTTTACTTTCTGAATTGGAGGCAGGAAAGAGGATGACTCCTATACTCTATACTTAACTTGTCCTCGGATTCGGCCTTGTCAGGCTGCTGGCTTGAATTGCCCGTGAGACTTGGCCGCCGAAGAGGGTTCCGTCCCATTGCAGGAGCTCATTCGGCAGGTGCCCGTGCCCGTGATCCAGTACGTGGACTGCCAGCCAGTCATGAGCTTGTTTTGTTCCCTTGCATTGACTTCTTCTCCTCCGGCAGGCACGAGTACGCGTGTAAGTGTCTAAGCCGTCTAAGCGTGTAAGCAATGTCACGGGTCGCAAGTTGAGGGACGCGGATATCGCCAGTTGGCTTGCGGGGCAAGCCCGGAGCATTCGGAAAATCACTTCTGAAAGCAGCGGTGGTGGAGCTCCGGCCTAATTGGAACACCGCGGCGGCGGCAGAGGGGGCTTCTCTCGCTTTGTCGGGTGTTCCGGAGGGCCGCCGGAGGGCCCGGCTGCCGCTTCGCCTCTGCGAGAGGAGAAGCGGGTGCCGAAGTGTTCCGTGCGGCTTTTGGAGAAGCTCCAAGAGGCACAGCAGGGCCTTCGCACACTTACATTAACAACCCTTGCTTTCGCTTGGCAGGTGCCCCAAGCCTTTCAGGAGGCCCACCGCAGCAAAGAAAGGGGCCCAGAGGACCCGAAAGCAAGCGGCCGACTCCCTGGCTGCCAGGAGCGAGCCGTCGAAGTCCAACAGGCCTTGAACACCTTTCCTCGCAACGGGGGGGGCTTGGCTCAAAATTCCTTTCTTTGGATTTTTCCTGAGTTTTCCTTTCTGGCGAGGCAGTTGGAGTTGATCTGGAGGTGCATGTGCCGAAGGTGCCTTCGGTGCCTTCGCGGCTTTCTTCACACAGACACGCTTCGCGGCCTCTGGCGAGGTCAGCTACACGGAAGTTGAGAAAGAGGTTGCGGCGGTGACGCTCCAGCCACGCGAGAAGGCCCTGGCCGATCCGTTCCTGGCTTCAGAAGACTCTGTGAGATGATATATATATATATATATTCTCTCTTCATCAATCCCTTCTTTTGGAGGTTGTGGAGGTGCCCGTGATTCTCAGGGAAGAGCGTTTGGTGGAGGTCCCAAAGGTGCAAGCCGTCCCAGTGGCCGGCAGCCTCAAGTCTATGTTGCACATGCAGTCCACGCGGATTTCAGCCGCTTGCAAGGTCACGCAGCATCTGCGCCCAGCTGTGGAGGCAGGGCAGCAGCCCTTTAGGCCCCCTTTAGGCCCCCCAATTTGAGTCACCTCTGTCTCTGAACTCCCGGCGCAAAGTCTTCGCTGAGTTCGTTGAGAAGCCCGTGGCCGTCGCGGAGATCTCCTTGGAGGAGCGGCAGGTGCAGGCGCCGCTGCACCATAGAAAAGAGCACACCAAGAGGGGGGCACAGAGTGGGCCCGGCTAGTCCGCCCTTTCTCTGTGCAGGCGAAGCCCACGGTGCTGATCGAGGAGGAGCTTCTGGAGATCCCGCAGCAGCAGCTCGTGGAGGTGACGCGCCAGGAGCGGCAGGGCCCGGCAAGGCAGAGGCGGGAACCTGAGCTGCGGTTTTGCAAGATCTGAGGAGCTGCAGCCCGTGCTGGAGGAGGTGGTGAAAGAGGCGCAGCAACAATCCGGAGATGGGGACCACGTGAGAGTCGGAGTTCTGTCTCAGGTGCCGAAGTACCGGGTGGAGTACTTGGAGAAAGTGGTCGAAGTGCAGAGCCAAGTCCTCCCACAGGCGCGGAAGCCCGCAGTTTTACAGCAGCTTACATAGCTGACATAGCGTGCTCTTGAAGCCGCCCCTTGTCTGCCTTCTGGAAGGACGGAGATGGAGCGGCGGAAGCAGCTGCAAGCAAGGCCACCGCATCCTTCGAGCGATGCCAACTCTGCCGGCATCACCATGAAGCAGTTACTGAAAATCCAACCCAGTCGACCAATCCAACCCAGTCAAGCACCACTGCGGACATGCTCCTGCATCCTTAACGCTCCCCGAGCGTCGGGCACATCTCAGTCAGCGGTCTCTGGGCCGCGGATGACGCGCCGAAGGAGGGTCCTGGATCGGGAAACGTCGGGCGGGTCCTCGGAGACGGAGGGTTGGGCCGGCGCAGGTGGGGGAGCACGTGCCGATCCGTGCTGCACCTGAGTCAGCTGTCGGAGGGACCGGGCGGGACTTTGAATCCATCGTCTTTTCATCGTTTTGCCTGCTGTGTGCTTTCATCTTATTGCTCGTCCTTGGGTTGTTGCTATATGCAAGGTTGTTTCTTTTGCCCCGCTGTGTTCGCTTGTGTTCTGGACGTGTCTAGTCAGCTTTGCGTGTTGCGTGTGCTTGTTGTAGGTTCACGCATGTCATTGCAGCTGGTGCCTAGCGATGAGTGCTGAATGAATCTGAAGGTCTCCTAAACTCGAGCGTTTGGCAATGTGGAGAGGAAAGAAGTGCGAGGCATTTGCCTGCCCAGGGTAGTGGCTGCAGCTAGGTGTCGCCTTTTGCACTTGCCTCTTCTTGCCCCCCTGCACCTGCGTTCGGGACGGTGGCGAAAGCCCAACGTGCAGCACTACGAAATGCATGGACCACGTAGGTCTTATATAGACAAAGTCGCGATTCGACGATTTCGAGTGCAGGATGTGACCAAAAGCATGCTGTTTGCCACCCCTCTCTTGATATTTGCATGCACCTAGGACCTAGGCCTAGGCGAGACAGTCAGGACTGGAAGCACTGTTTTAATGCAAACACACCGAGACCCGGTCCTTCAGAGCCTCAGACCACGTCTCTTTCAGGGCCCAGGGCGCGTGGTGCACGTGTCGACCATCGCGGCTCTGAAGGCCGCCGACTCCCCGCTCCGGGACAGCAGGCCTTGCGAGAGACAGCTCAGAGAGCCTTCTAAGCAAAGCTCTCCTTCGAATTTTGCAATCTCTCTGTCTCTTGTTGCAAATCCCGCCTTTCCGCAGCTCTCGCAGCCTCTCGCTCTCGCGCACGGCCTCGCACTCAGTCGCTACCAGACGTCTGCAGCAAAAAAAGAGAGTCATGTCCAAATTTCAGCGGCCGAGCCGAGGTCACACTGGATGAGGAGAGCTGCCCCAGTTGCGGGCGCGCACGCGTGCCAGGGCCTCGCGTCCTGGAAAACTGCTATGCAGAAACATGTGTCTCTGTCGGTGCCCGTCTAGCTATCTAGCACCTAGCAGACCTAGCACGCCATCTATCCATCTGTCTATCTCTGCGGAGAGCTACGGGCACCATGCACTGCTAGGAAACTACGTACATAAAGGCAGTGGCTTTTCTTACTTGTGTTGGGTAGTCAGCAGAAACCGACCCCACTCCGACTTGCAGAGCATTGTTCGGTGTTACGCAGCTTCCGAGTGGCTGGCCACAACCAATCTCTCCTGCGATAAAAAACCAACCGAAGAAGGACAACTTGCAGGGATGTCGAAAAAATAATGCTCGCTTTGAACCCCTGAGGACCGGATCCCGTTTCTGCCACGCTTGTGGGCACCGATTCGAGAGCTGAGACAGGTCCTTGGGGCCGTGAGGCCTTCGGCGCGGGCCAGTGATGCAAATGCACACGGGGCCGTCGCCTTGATTTCTGGGCTTGCCATGGAGCTTGGCATCCGGGCTGCGGGCTTTTAACCGTTTTTCCGCTGTGGATCCAAGTCTCCGCAAAAAGGGGCTCGCGGCACCTGCAGTGAGCTGTGCTAAGCTGTGCATTAAGCTGTGCTAAGCTGTGATGTGCCGTCGCCTGGGCCTGTAGGACAGGAATCTGGCCGGCGGGGGGGGGGGTCCTCGTACACCAGTGACTTACGGAGAGCGTCTTTAGATTTGGGTCAGAATTCAGAGGCTAAAGGGGGAGGTCGTTCTTTCGAGAGCCCCTTTCGTGGTGAAGAAGCCGGGCCTCGTGTAGTCTGAGCCATGGAAGCGAAGGCAGAGCGAAAGAGAAGAGGAGAGGCTAAAAGCCAAAAATGCAGCGAGGAGACGGAGAAGGCGAAGGCGAAGAACGTGTGCCACCAGATGGAGATATGGAAGCAGCTCATCGACACGGAGCGGAAGCCCGAGCCCCGAGCACCGTGAGCACTCCAATTCTGGTCTCCTGATTCTGGCGGAGGACGGCCGCGAACTGGGAAGGCCAATGGGGATTCCTCAAAGGCGGCTTCTCAGCGGCCGGGCCTGCCGGAGCTGAGGCCAGCGGCTCTTTTTTCAACGGGCTAGAGTCTCGCCCCTTTCGTCCTTTCCCTGCAGGGTGCGGGCGAAGATTCGCGCAAGGCAAGGCCTGACACGGGGGTCTGAGGTGCCGGTGCCAGTCCTGACAGCCCCACGGTGAGGTGACCCGCTCCTCTTCGACGCCAAGCCTTCCGAAGGACAAGGCTGGGAAGGAGAGCCGGCGGCGCCGGCTGGGAGCTGGGACGAAGAGAGCCGAGCAAGCAGGCCATGGAGTACTTCACCGGCCGCTCCGCTCAGCGCGCTTTTGATGCGGCGCCGATGCGCCAACCCTTCGCTGGCCTCAGCTTCAGAGCCCCTCGCTGAGGCACCCGGGCCCGTGCCAAGTTGGACCGCTCCGAGGCCGCCTCTCGCACCTTTAAGCGCTTCGCGCGCTTCGCGCATATTGCGCATGCACATTGCGCCCGCAGTGCCCAGGCCTTGCGGCAGCGCAAGACGCTCACGCCGCAGGAACGCTACAGCTGCTGGGCCGCGAGGTTTGTTGGCTTTTCCCAATTTTCATAACAACATATTTGCCCCGGTGCCCCAAGCAAGAGACGCACCTTCGAGTTGTCTCCGGAAGAGTGTACAAACCTTTCGATATGAGGTTCCATGAGAATCACCAGCCACGAGATTGGCTGGCGGCCTTCCATCGAGAGGTTCGGCGTCAGCCTGACCCTGAGAGACACCACAATAGGGGAGTAGTCTTGTGCGCATGCAGCCTGCGTATCGCAGACCCGGAGTCTTGGAGGTCATCATGGCATCAAGAGGGATCCGGGTATTTGGCCGGACTACTGAGCAGCTTAAAGGCTGAGAAGAGCCTTCCTCAAGGGATGGCAGATGAGGAAAACAACAACTCTCAGTTCACCTTGATTCGAATCGTCAGCTTTAAAGCGTGCCCTGCAGCTGCATATCTTTGCGAGCTCTTCCCCTCTGGCTCTCAGCGAGCTGCCGGGGGCGACCGCAGCGGCGCTGCCTCAGAGATATGCAGGGGCCCGGGGGGCCCCCCGGGGGACCCGGGCAACAAATGGCTCCTCGGCTTCGGAATCAGAGGAATCAGAGAGAATTCCGGTCGCAAACGAGGGCCGACTCGTTTGGTGTTGCTCTGAGGGGGGGGGGGGGTCGTTTGCACTGTCGCAGTGATGTCAATCTTTTTGCACTTGGGAACATGCTGCCGCGTCACATCGCAGTCTGCAGAGACAGAGTTACTCCGGTTGCTCATTTCAGTTCCTCCCCTCAAGCCTGGCGAGAGTCTGATTTGCATCATTGAGCCCGGTTCAGGTGGGCGCACCATGGCAGGCGAAGAAGGGGTGAATCTTATTGCCAGAACATCACAGTTGCATCCCGCCTCTGGATTCCAGGGTGGGCCACCGCAGTACCCGCAGGCGCGAAAGATGACCCAACGACAGGGCCTGGAGTGACGTGCGTAATTGACTTTATACCATCATGCTGAAGGCATTTATACAGGAATTATGCAGTGGAGTCCTACAGAGTAGTTCAGTTCAGGGCCAAATCGTATTTCATGCGTGATCGTCCAGACTAGGGTAGCGGAGGGGGAGGGGTGAAACACTGAACGTCACACATCCAGGTGCCTGTCTGCCCATGCTTGTTGCTCAAGGTTCTAGCAGAGTGCGATCTACAGCTGTGCGCCTGTAGTAAAAGGAAACTCCTGCGTTGCCCGTGTTCCTGTACGTTTTGCGAGGGGATACACGCACTGGTCACATGGTAGTGGAACTCCCGGGAAAACGGGAAGCTTCAGGTACCCGACAACCGGAAAAGCAATCTCCCCGGGCTCGATCCATGGCTAGCCACTCTGCTGTGCCGCATGAGCATGGCAACGGCGACGATGATTACCTCATTCAAGGTAATGAATCATATGCGACGAATCACCGTCATCTTCAAGACTTACACCGACTTGAAGCTTTTCAACAGGTGACCACCAAAGTACCGCCGTCTT
>CAJNJA010057785.1:0-17390 GCA_905231915.1 Symbiodinium necroappetens
GGCCCTCGTGAGCAGAGATGTTGCGACGTGTGGTCTCATGCCTCCCCCCACTCAGGAGAACGTCGCGGCCAACAGGACAGAGAAGACCCTCTGTTTCCTCGGCGGGACAGTCTCCGAGTACCCCCCCCCCCCACGAGGAGGACGGGGGCGGCAGGTCGACTTGAGCCAAAATGGCTCTCTCTCTGTCTCTCTCTTGCTTGCTTGCTTGCTTGCTTGCTTGCTTGCTAGGGGTGTGGAGTGCAAGCACCCCTGGCCCGAAGGCCTACCCCCACGGTTCGCGAATGTCCGTCTGCGAGGCCCCTTTCGGGGGTGGAGATCAAACGTTCCCCTCGATGTTGCCTGTTAACTCCCATCCCTGAACAACACCCCTCCTAAGCCCATGACCAAAGTAGACCATGTAGGCACCATCGAGGTCATCCGCAAGTCTCGCAACATTTCTACGGGGAGGGCAACTGCCCAGCTCCAACACACTGCCACACGACTGACCTACCAACAAGTAAGCATTCCCTTGTTGCGCCTCCCTGCCCTGAGGAGCTCCACTCCCCCAGGCACATCAAGCAAAAGGTCTCAACGCTGAACCCAACCTTACCTGCCTCCCCACCTTATCCCGAACACAACAACCTTGCGCTGTCTCTCTCTCTCTCTCTCTCTCTTCTTCATCATCATCACAGCCAAGGCGCCTGCTAGTGCAAACCACTCGAACCCGCGGTTTCGCGCACTGGGGACAGAGAAAGGAGCGAAACAGTCGGCATTGCAGGAGCTGATCGCTCTCTCTCACTCTCTCTCACCCTCCTCGCTCTCGAAGACTGTGCCTCTCTGTGTTTTTCTCTCTTGCGGGAGCATGACGAACGTCTTCGAGACTCACCCCACAGTTGTACGAAAAGAACGCCTGCGATGCATGGAAAAGGAGACCAGGGTGTCAGAAACAAACATATCTCACCAAGTTGGAAGGAAAGACATGACTTGTGGCCCTCCCTCAGCACTCTTGTTGGTGTGCAGGCATGAATGATACGGTCTGAATGTTCATGAATTCGTGAGCCTGGCTCAAGAGGAATCCTCTCAACGTCAGAATCCTGTGAGGAACCTTTCAGTTTGGGAGCTGCAAAGCAGGCAGCGCAAGCCTCCAAGCGACATAGAAGAGCTGCAATCTGCCCTGACCTGCACCGAGCGTGCGATCTCCTAAGGTGACCTCCACAGTATCAGGCATGCTGCACCTGTCGATGCAAGCCTCACAGCTGTCTGCCAGCAGCGGGACACTTCCTTGCGAGAGGTGTGGGACTCTGGAAGTTTCAGATCTCACGGGGCAGGTATCGATAGCCTGGAGAACAAAGTGAAAGACTTGCTTCCCGGCCAAGAAGTGGGTTACTTTCGGGACCGTTCGGCAGAGCTTGGCGATGGGCACACTCGCGACACAAAAGAAAGTTGACGGGACGCTTGATCACTGAGATGGTGTGAAAGCAACTGGAATGACTGGCCCTTCCAGGTCCCTCCCTGTTCAGCATGACATGGGCCGTGCAGTCTACCTGCGCTGCCTTCTGGATCTTCGGAGCTGGGGTCTGCACAGGGTTGGTCAGGATCCCGAAACAGATCAGCGGCCCGTTGGCTTCGACCGGGAGGCGATTCAAGAGCATCTCCACGGCGGCTGCTACGTTGAAGCCGGCGGCATTCAGCGCGGCCGCAGCCTTCACGGCCGGGGGCAGAGAGATCATTCACTGATTCATCCATGTGACTCCAGACTCCATGGACTTCATAGGCATTTACAACTTCCCGGTCTGCCTGCTGGGATGCCCGGTGTTTGTGACGGAAGGTGTTTGGGGCCCGCGGAGCTTTAGCATCCAGGTTCACCACTCCCCTGAGCCCCTAGAATTCCTTGAATGAGCCGCTGCTTGCCTGTGGAGCATCAAAGCCGATGTCCATGAGCTGCTGCATCTCCGAAGCCCGCTCTCCCGACAGCAGGCCCGCAACCTGCAAGACGACAGAAGACGCTCTCAAGCTTTGGCACAATCAAAGACGGTTTACCTCCAAATGTGAAACCCAGCGATCCCGGCAACAGATGCCATCGAAACGGCACATCGCCTGCGCATCGTGGCCCAAATCAGCATCTCGGAGCATGGCAGTTGCCTCCCGTGCCCGGATGCTGTTATTTACTAATTGGCAGGGCCCAGGGACTGCTTCGGCCCTGCCTTGCGCGATGGGCCAGAGTCGTGGATGGCCTTCCACGGTGCTGCGCCTGGAAGCGGTCAGCTGCAGACTGTAAAACAGAGAGCGTGTGTCTGTGCCGTCTGTGCCTGTGGCTTGTTGGCCGGTGGGCATGAAGAACATCACCACGGACATGCGGCCACCGTAGTCGCCGAAAGTGGATCCTCCGGGAAGCGGAGTCCCGGAAACTCCAAAGTTGCATCGCAGCTTGGATCTGCGGGGCCCCGCCTTCGTGGCACATCTTTGGCACACCGTGTCGCTGGGTACCGAAGACGATGAGGTCGCCGTCACGGAGGAGCACCGGGTGGCCGTCCTGGGCTTTCTTCAGGGTTCACTCGGCACAGCAGACGGAGAGAAACTCAAACCAAGGTGTTCAACAAAGTCGGAAGCACCGCCAAACATGTTGAAAACAAATCGGAAAATAACAATGGCCGGCAAGGGCAGATTCAGGAAAACAACGAAAGGATCAGCAAGTAAGCACACAAGAACCTGAGACCTGAAGCCGAAATCTCAAAACACAGCTTGGCGGACTTCTTATGGCACGTCAGCCTGGGGTTCAGGCGATTGAGACTTTCCGAACCCTTGTTTCCCTAACTCGCTCGTATCTTCGACCGAGAAGTGGAAGTGCCCCAGCTCATCGCCTTGCAGAGGACAGGGGTGCTATTCTCCAGACGTTTCCACACAAATCCTGAGATCTGTGGATTTCTGCATTGGCATTGGTTTCTTACACCTTCTGCAGTTTTCGTTACAAGTCCTGAGACATGTAAGATTTACCTCGGTTTCTCCAGGAATTCTACGGGCCTGGTCCATTCCTAACCTCGATGCTTGGGAGGTTTCTGAACTTGCCTCGCTTACTTGTGTTGGAGATTTCTGAAGAAGCCTGCTTTACAGAGCTCCTCGTGACTTTCTGGGGTTCTGTAGACGTTCATCGTGATGTCTCCAATTGTCTTCGGCTTTCCATCACATGCCTTTTGTCTGGATAGACTGATATGCTCCTCTAGATTTCTTCTCAAATTTCCAAGTGCCCATATTGTATGACTCCATGAACCATTTGATATGTGTTGAGACATATCTTCCGACTTCCCAGACTGTCTCATCTTTCTCCAGTCCTGCGAACTTCCATGGACGTGTAAGTCTATAGTGTTCTCGGGACTCGTCTGACAGTGCCCTCTCCGAAGGTATGTGAGGGCTCCTACAATTGATTCTCGAGGTTGATCTTCGTTCGTTCATGTCTACAGATTTTCTACGTGATAGGCGCGAGAGTCTCCACGGCCTGTGTTTCGCCCGAAGCATTTTCCGAACTGCTTGGCTCGGTCTCCATGTTTTCTGAACTTGCCTGAATTCCCGTGCATGTCTGGGATCATCTCGCTCACTGCTTGCCAGAGAACAAACTCAGCTGAGACTCAATGGTCAGGATGCGGGGACTGCCGAAGGACATCAATGCGGTCCATGCCTGTCATGGACAGAACTCAACACTGCCAGCGCTGAGGATGTTCGCTCCAAGGTATTGTGTCCGTGGCAGTCTTGATCGAAACCCGTACTTGCATAAGTGAGGGGCAACTTGTGATTTCCAAGCGACCTGGGCTTCCGAGGCAAATATGGTCAGTGATTAACTCCTGATGGCGTTGTGGGCGAGTACCTGACACTCAACCTCGCCATTGCTATGCAAGGGGACCGCCTCATGCCGATGCACGATGGCGTCTGCATGGCCGTCCGGATACCACAGCAGGCCTGGCCTCACGGATGGCCGGGCCGTGCTGGATGGAACTTTCCGTTACTTATGGGCATTGCCCCCAAATCCAGTTACAGTGGCTTTGCAGAGAGCTCCCCGGTCCCCCGCAAAAGAATCCTCCACTCAAGTTCACCTCGCCTCTTCAGCACACGGTCGTCAATTCCCTGCTCGACCATCACCCTTTGCATCAGCTTGTCAAGCTCTGGCAGTTTGCCGGGTATCACGCCATCTTTCCTCGCAGACAGCTAGGTCACGTGGCCTTCTTCGGCAAGTCTGTGCAACTGACACAATGCTCTGCGCAACATGCGCTCTGCTCAGCCTCGGACGCGTTCTGATTTCCCTGCGGCCGCATGCGCCCCTCTTTGTCATACTTGAGCCTGTACCCACCTCCATTCTTAAACTCCCGACCGTCGGCCATGGGCTGGACCCACTCCATGCTTGTCAAGGCATCCTCATAGATCCTCTGCCCTTTGCCGAAACCACGAACAATTTCGATGTCTCGCCAGAAGTCCGTTCTGAGGTAATCGTGAACCTCGAGCCGGGCAGACTTAAACCAAACACCCACGGCTACGACACCTCCGCACTGCCAAGGTACCCCTGCGGGCTTCGGCACTTCTTTTGGCCTCACTGAAGCCAGGGCTAAAGCCGATGCAACTGCGTCCCTCGAGCGCATTGCACACTCTGAATGTTCGGTCAGGCCACTCTTTCCGCCACCATGTCTGCACGAACTTCGTTGGACGGCCAATGGCCTCGGCAATCTCTGCCTTCTCGAAGCCCTCCTCAGGAAGCGCGTGGAAGGACCTCTGGCCTCCCCCAATTAAACAACCCACCTTGCGGAGAGCAATGGCACGGAGTCTGTCTTGGTACTCCTGTCACAGAGACGGGCTCCTCATGGGCCTTCGGCCCTCAACCACTTTGCAGCTGGCCTTATGTCCTGTCGAGCTGTTGGACTCGAGGTTGCCTGCTGGGTCCGTAGCCTCACAGAATTCGGACGTGCGCTCCTCCACAGGGCGTACGGGGAGTTTCGGCCAGGGGGGTGGAGATCTGCAACCAACAGCTCTTTAGAAGGCCACAGGGTAACGACTTTGAAAACAGCCCTTCGCAATTTGTCCTTGTCCGTGAAGCATTCTAACCTTGATGGCTGAACGATTGGCAACGATGGAAAGAATCCACTGTTTCATGAACTGCTTGCTGTGATCACACCTAGATGCTTTTGCTTCTAGGAAGCGGTGCTCTAACTAGTTCTAGCCGCTTCTAGCTTTCAAACGTTTCGTAATGTCGCAGCACTGTGCAGCACTGCACGGCACGTGAAATCACCGAGGCCTAGACCAAGTAATTCGCTCGACAACGCCGGTTTGGTTCTCTGCACCCTGGCTCGCCGCAACGGCATCTGCCAGCTTTGGCGGTGGCATGGCTGGGACACATACTCCTGCAAGACTGCTGTGTAGTCTTAAAGCAATTGGAAGCACGAAGAAAAACCTAGAACCATAGCGGAGATGTGCTTAGAGGTAAAGACGGTAAAGACATCAACTAATTCGAACGTAATGCTGCATTTGACGATAGGCCGGTTCTGTAAGCAGTAGCAGTATAACAGTAGCAAGAACCAACACAACACTTCTCCGCTCTTAAAACCTCCTTTTGCGACGAATCGAGTGTTCGAGCAGAGTCAGTAGCAAAAGAACGTGCATGGCTTGGCCATACTCGCTAAACATTCTTTACTGGGAGGATCACGGGACATAGTGATTACAGCTATGAGCAGGTTACCCACAGTTAAGTCTTGCAACACGACCTCTCTTTGCAACAGTATGAACTACCCATGGACCTCCAAGTAGCATGGATTAAATCACCGCAAAATTCGGAACTTCTTGCACTGCACAATCGTTGGGAGGCATCAGGCATCAAGCAAGTCGGAGAACCCTCCGGCAACAGCATGTGCCGCCGCTGCAACAATCTCGGCACTGGTGTGCCAAGCCGTAGCAAATTTGGTTAGTTTCCATGGGTTCTTCCGTGAGCTTGGGTGCAAGTATGACTTGGTCAACATTTCCTCATGGCAACTCTCCAGCTGCAACTTCACAGGCTCGACTGGCCTCGGGCCTTGGGCAAAAAGCTAAGGTCCTAATGAAGATAATTACATGCAGGCTCATGAAGGCTTCACCCTCCAACTTGAGCTGGCAAATCATGGCTGCCCATTGTCCGCACTCCGGAAGGTTTATCGACAGTCTGGTTGGGCAGCAGCTGACCATTCTCCGCCAGGCCTAGGCCTAAGTCTGCATCCTCATCGCCCCCTGAGGCCGTAGAAGATGCCGACGACACGGTCGCAGCCATAGACCGCCATTTGAAGTAGTCCTGCTGCCAAAGCAAGTAGTCTTCATGCAGATTCTGGCGCGAGGAGAGACGCAGGGATCCATCATCTGGGTGCACACTCGTGGCGCTAGCCTCCAGGTCTTTTGACATGGCCGGCTTCTCCAAGGCATCTCTCTGATCCCTCCGACTGCGGCGTCCAGGAAAGACCAGGCGCACAAAGATCTGCATGATAGACACCAAAGCTCCCGAACCGTTTGGGACATAAACCCAGGGGTTGTTCGTGCTAATGCCATAGACGGTCCACAACGTATTGCTAATCAACACCATGAAGACCAGAGACAGGAGGATCGGCGAGGCATCCCGTCGACAGCAATAGGTGTAGAGGCGCATAACGGGCCGAGAATAGGCGACAAATGCCGCCATGGACCCGACGCACCCCAGGACCTCTTCCCGCAGTGACACAGGAAAAATGTCGCTGACAACCTCCAAACCAGCGAGTTCCCACTTACCCAGGAAGCAGCTGATGAAAGAGATTGCAAGGAATCCTCCAACAGTCTGCCTCTCCAGCCTTCTCAGCATACAGCTGCGCTGTTCTTTGCTGGCCTCATGCCAGGCTCCTGACATCCAAAGCTTCAGGGTCTCCGGTGTCAACACAATCCCTCAAAGCAAAAACCTTAATCCAGTGGCGACCCAGACTCGGGATGCACTGCGTCGAAGGAAGCCAGCATCGACAGGCTGGCACAACTGGCTAACTGCACCCTCCTCCTGCCTAGGCTGCATGGGGCAAAAGAGAAGGCTGTTCACTTGGTTTGGGTTTCTAGAGCTTCGGAGACTTAGAAGCTTCAAGAGAGGATGATCTATGCGCAGGTGCGAGAGCAAGGTGATGGCGCTGGTGATGTTGTAGAGGCAAACGGCCGCTGCGGGACTCGAGGCCAGGAAGACCCAAACGTCTCCAACTTGCACGGCGTAGACGGCCCAAATGTAGAAGTTCACGAAGAGAAGTGGCAACTGCCGTGTGTCAAAGCCGTTCAAGCTTCCCACTGCCTTGGCACGGAGCATCTCCCGAAGGGGCGCCAAGGCGATGCATGTGCTCACCAGTGCCCCAACGCAACCTGTGCCGTGGATCAGTGCCAGCTCCTGGGCCGACATTGTGTCCCTTTGTGCGGGGGAGGGGCTCGGAAGGGCTGAAGGAATTGAGCCAACCTCAATGATGCGCAACATGCCGATAGAGGCTTGGCTTCGGGCTCCGGTCGTGATGGTACGGCGATCGGCCAAAAGCCATGTTGACTACTGGTCAAACTACTCTGCAACGCTGCAACTTTCAGGCAGTTCGTGGTTGTTGAAAGCTCATGCTTGCGGATCTTTGGGCCCGGTACATGGCAGCTGCTGCCACACCTCGTTTTACTGTCCAGGTGTGCTGCTTTCCCGGCCCTGGCACGAATGGCTCTCACAGGCAGGGGGAGGCGTGGTTGGGATTCTGCGTTCATTGCGGCTCCTGTGGATTCCACAAGACCGCAAGAACAGAAAGACATTAACACAAGTTGAAGGAGACTTGGCTCAGAGTAGCACTGATCTCTGGCACGGCACCCCTATCACTCGCACACAAGAAACCTCAGTCATGAATCCAACTACGAGGTGCCGGACGGAAAACTGGCCAGGGACGGCCAAAGTCACGGAACTAGAAATGAAATGAAACATGGACCCCTCGGAGTCGAGCAAATGGCCCGGTGCTGCATCGCCAGCACCCGCCCTGCGCTGGGCATTGAGGCCAGGGTGCCCTGACCCGAGGGGTGAGACAGGGCAACTCCTCAAAGTGCATATTTCCCTTCTTATGCGTTGGAGGACTTAGCGAAGTCGCCCTTTCAGGACGCCACGGTCCGAGGCAGAACAGTGGCAGCTAGCTTCACTGCCCTCGGCCATCACTCGCTCTGGCTTGGCAGACCGCGTCCAGCAAAACTCTCGGCCCGAAAAGCCAAGACGAGCATGTGGAAGCGTGCACAGATTTCGAGGTGAGAGCTCCTTAGAAGTGGAATTGTACCATCAGTTGTCTCAAAGACGGTTCCACACAAGAGAGATGCCCGGTCTGGAATCAGACTTCGGCAGGCCATGCATGGAAAAGTACGTGTACCAGCGCTGCTCTGATCTCACCGAGAGAAACGATCTGGAAGAAGCTCAGCCAAGTGAGGTTCCGGAGTTCAACGGTGGGTGACAGCTAGGCCGGGGTATGGATGCAACGTCGGAACAACAGCCCGACTTCCATCAGAGAGCATCAGGCGCACTTCAAAGGTGTGACCTATGCCCTCATGAAGGTGCACGTGGACTGTCTCAGGCCTTGAACTTCTTCATGACCTCGCATTCACGATCCGCACAGGCATCTTCCGAACTTCATTACCGAACCACGAGCCCACTCTCCACTCAGGCCTCCTTCTTCAGGTGCTTCTTGTACGACTGGATGTCGCCCTCCCACTTAGACACCGTCTTCTTGTCCTCCCGGCAGGAATGGTTTAGAGTCCGTTTAGACGACGGAGACCGATTCCCAGGCCCTGAGCTTCCGACACATACCCAGATTTCTTTCGCCACCTGGGAGATCAGGCGGAAGTCGTGGCTCACCTTGCGTCACTTGCAGTGAACCGCACTCCTGGATGCTGGATGGACTTGTGCCACTCATGTGTGCCGAAGGAGTGTTCCGACCAGACGCAACATGCCGAAGCCCTGACTGTGCATCTAGGTGGCCAGAACCACACCACCAGAGAACTTGTTGATGGCCCCTGCCAAAGCATCGATGCACTGCCTCGGCATGATGCGAGGCCCTACAGCCGGGGACTCCAAGAACGAGATGGAAGCAAAAGGGAAGCCAAGCTGCATGTCCAAGTGATTTGTCGGCTCATCGAGGAGGAGGACATGCGGATTCACCAGCGCCATCAGCAGCATCACCATCTGGCAATGGGATGAAGTGACTGTTTCATTTTTGGGTGCGGGACACAAGCAGCAGGACGAGTCGCCAAACATGCTGAAAACAGCAAGGGTTCCAGAAGAAGTTCAATCTACTGATCTGTCTCTCTTGTTCGTCACAGCCAAGCCCCGGACACGCGTCCTGTACCCGTCCTGACAGAAGCGCGGGAGTTCAGGGGGGTGGCGACTCAGGAATGGCTAAATACAGCTTCGGAGTTTTTAGAGCAGCGCAAGGGGCATGAAGAACTTCTATCCATCGGGAACCATAGTCCCACAAAGCGGACAGCACGGTTGATTTCCTATCGGATCACGGCCCCAAGGCACACTTCGATGATTACAAAAAGCAGAGGCTCCCAAACTTCGAGTAGCACGACATCTGAGGTGCAGCGGAGCATCCGACATGGTCTTCATTTTGCGGGTCCTTAGTGGCCAAGCGAAGACGATGGTGAGACGCGACACTAGTCACTACTCATGGAATGGACTCACTCGTCGGAAAGTTCGGTATGGGCATTAACGGAACCGCTGGCACAGGTGACTGCCGGCTTGTCAACATGAGCCACACAGACTGTAGCATGACTCCAACGTTCACTCCTTGAATGCTTGGTGAGTCCCGCACTGGAAGTCTCCAGTGATGCCGAAGGAGCCCAGCTTGCCTCGCACTCCACAAGCGGGCCGATCCGACTATGATGCTGTACGGCAGCCTTTTCTAGGCCCTTGCAGGCCTCGCCACTCAGGATCTTCCATCTTCTTCTTGCCCGATGTGGTGACGATGCCCTGAATGCAGGGGAAGCCGTGGTTACACTGCGACGCAGAAACTGAAGACGCCTGCCAAGGGGACCTGAGGACCAGAACTGCACAGCAGTCTGCACGGAAATCCTTGTCCCAACATGCCTGCCGCCACGTGCTCCCCATCGGCAACGGACCCAAGGAGAAGCCCAGTCTTGCACCCCACAACCCTATCAGACCGGGAAATGTAATCCTCAACACTTGTATCGCTGCAGGAAGATTTCAAGGCTCCGGAATCACGAAGCCTGAAGGGGTCGCACAAAGTGCGCTCCTGACAACCACCCAAACCAATCTGAAAGGTGCCTGGCCTCCGGGTACAGGTCCTTCAGGAACTGCAGTGGTGAGGCTTCGAGGTCCAAGACCGCCTTCCATAGCTTCTTGTGGCTTTCAGGGTACTCAGGCTGCACTTGCGGTTTGGGCATGTCCTCCTGTCTCCACTTGCTCTGGTGATGGCAATGGTCAACGGGCAGTATTCAGGTACGGCACCACGCAGCCTCGCTGTGCTGGTTGTAGTGACCGATGCGCAGCTTGCCACTGCGCTTCACCTGACATCTCTCCGTCGGCTTTCAGCATTTGTGTCCGCCAAAGACTTTCGAGGCAACTTCTCGCCACGTCTCGTGGCCGACCGGAACTAAAGTCCCCGGCCTCGCCCTCCGTGGGCTCGATCTGCTGAAGCATGAGCCTCAGCTGGACAATATGACACTGGCAGTGAGCCTCACATCCAGTTGCAGCTGAGAAACTTCAGCAAGGTAGACTTGCCTGCACCATTGGGTCCTTAGCCCGGATGACTGCCAGTCACCAGAAACCATACACCCCACTGCATCTAATATGACAACCAGCACCGAGTCGATGCGGACACATACCATGCACATAATACAAAAAACATACGAAGTTTGTGCCAATGCACATGAAGCCATACAGCACTGCTAAAGACTTAGACCCGGAAGACGACAACAGCACCCGAGCTGTTGATTTGAAATCGTAGCTTCACTCCGAGAGAGGACGAGCAGCGAGGGATGATAGCAAGAGTGGAGCCGGAAGGAATTCATGCCAAACCGATGTGCAACTCTGCAGATGAGGGCTAGCGGCTAGCTCCAGAAGTGAAGCGTCACACTTGTAACTGTGAGCCACAGCACGACCACCCTCTCACCGACCACCGACCCACAACTGCAATCCCAACCAGCCCTCCTCTAAGACCCCGCGCCGACGAGGGCAATGCGCGAGTCCAAGTCCACGCCAAGCTCCAGCTTCTCGTAGAGGTGGTCCTGGAGCTGGAGCTCTGAGAGAGACTCTACATCTTGAAACCTCCGACCTCTTTCTTCCCCGAGTAGGAGAAGGATACGCCAGCAAAGGCCATGACCTGTTCTTGCACAGGCCACAGGCGCTTCGAGGCTTGTGCGACTAAGGCTGGAGCGGGTGGGGAGATCTTCTCAGAGTCCGGAAAGCTGAACCTGGGCAAGTGCAGCGAGCTGAAAGAACAGGTAGACCGCATCTTCTGCACAGAGCTGTGTAGGAACAGGCCCTGGCTCATAGGTAGGATCCGGCATGGGCTTCTCGGTCAGGCCAGCCTGATACGAGACGAGCTCTCTAACTGTTCCCCTGCAAAGGCCTGTGTGACGTGCATCCGGTACTACAACAGCATCATTGAGACTTAAGCTGCATTCGTGGTTACCACCGTTTATAGCAGACAGTCGACATCCTACATCTGCGGATCGCGCTGCACTAAGCCGTTCACACGTCTCGTGTTCCTGCCTTAAGTCGCTTTGGGTTTCAGAAAACCCTGCCTCCACCATCTTGTCGATGATCTTTTGCTTTGACTCGGCCTTTTGCTACCGACTGCACTCTGCTCTTGGACTTTGGAACGTGGGCACATCCCTCCTAAAGTCGTCGAGATTCTTTCGTGCCGCAGCCAATCTTCTGCTGCCAGTGCCGGGGAGTCCGAGTGACTGTCCGAGTGTGTTGTTAGTATCGTGGCTTCTGCCCATCTCGCACTCTCAGCGAGTGCAGGAGGTCTGGTCGCTGCATGCTTTCTTCCACTGGACACCACAATGCCCATGATAAATTGCGTCCACAAGAGAGTCCCCACAGAGGCTGCAGGCCTGCACGCGGAGGTTGGCATAGGTACCGCACGAGCGGATGAACTCCTGCGCCGAGTTGCTTGGCCGAAAACAGCACTCAAGGGGCCTTGAAGATTGGACATCACCGCCTACAAGTCGGTTGTTTTTTTACCCACGACACAGAGCTTTCCTGGCCTGGAGATGCTTGATGTCATCCTGCTCCTGCGCCAGGAAGCACCAGAGGTCTTCGTAGCACTCGAGGCGAAGACCCTCGCTATGCTGGCATGACCGAAGCCCTGGAGGCGCCTTCTTGTACTTCGTCATCTGGTTCTTCTCGACTTCCGTTCGCGTCTTGATGTACCTGACAGATGCAGTCTGCTAAGCTGGTCGTCTGTGCGGTCTTGATTTACGTTGCCGCTAA
Source organism: Symbiodinium necroappetens (assembly GCA_905231915.1). Lineage (NCBI taxonomy): Eukaryota > Dinophyceae > Suessiales > Symbiodiniaceae > Symbiodinium > Symbiodinium necroappetens. Next base: position 12,452 of record CAJNJA010057785.1, read on the forward strand.
GCTGACAGCAAGACTACGAAGGCCCTCTGAAACATTAACAGAAGCTTTGGCTTCAAGGCTCCCAAGCTGTACTTGCTGGATCTTGCTGGATCTTGCTGGATCTTGCTGGTCTTGCAGGCATGCGGCTGATCATAGTTGCCACCCCAAACCACGAGCGTACCTCCCGCAGTCATGCAATGCGTACGTGCCACTCTCGTCTACAACAGGCATTCGAGTGTTGAACCACCAAGCCTTTCTGTGTAAGCTGCATGATGTTCGTGCAGACTCCGTTCATGAAGTCCTGGGTTCACAGCTGCTACCAACGACTTTCAAGTCACGTTCGGCTGCCTCGTTCCAAAGGTTAAGGTACAATCAAATGACGATGTAGCTTCCAGCTGCATCACCCTCGAGTCCTCCGAGTGCGAAGTGAAGAGGAGCGTATTGGGGTAGCGTGACAAATACTCCTGAGCAAAGTTTTACCGCACAGGTGTGCAAGTTTATCAACCACATCTTGGTTGTTTGAATGCTTCAGGCACTGAGGACTCCCGGACGCAAGCATCCATGACGTGGACAACTTTAACAAAGGCAACGGAAAACATCAAGAGCGAAGCAGCAGCGGCACGACATCAAGAATCTAGACTCGGCACATAACAATCTGCTGGAGAGGGTCTGCGCTTTTTGCATGCTTTCCCGGCTTTCGCTGAAGGCAACCTGGCCTTCGCTACTGGTATCAGAGTCGCTGTTCTTCTGATGGCTCGGTAACGAAAGGGCCTCCAGCTCTCCAACGAGCTGCTGCAGCAGAGGCTGGAGAGAGCTGTCCACTGACATCAGCAAAGAGGGCAGAAGTTTGTGCACCAGCGAAGGGTCCTTTGACGTCGCGAAGAAAGGCAGTAAGGTCACCTCAAATTGAAGTTCAATCTTGGTGCCTGCTGGATCGCGGAGCTCGAGCTTGTTGGCGCCTGCAACCTGCGAAGCCCCGAGGCACCGTTTGCCCTCGGCACAGGTTGGACACATAAACGAGAGCTCAGTCTCGGGAAGCCCACGGGGCGGCTCCACACGATGGCACAACCACCCATAGGAGCGCGACACTGGGTTTAGCCCACTTGAAGCCAGAGTCTGCAGCACGCTATCAGCATGGGGAAGCAGCTTCACACCTTCAGAGGACCAAAGCTCGATCGCACCATCGGAATCCATACCCAAAAATCCAACAGGGCCTTCCTGTTCCGCAAAGCCGTCCAGCAAATCGCAGCAAGCAAACCTGTGCCCGTCGCCATCGGTGGCCACTCCTGTTGTCCCAGGAGTAGTTGTCCAAGGCAGGGGAAGATCTTTGAGTACTTGCTGCAACAGAGACGAGAAAACGCCTGCATACCTGTTAAGGACCGCTGCTGTTGGTCCATCCAAAGAACCATCTTCATCCGACGGCAGCTCACTTGCCAGCTCAATGCGCGACACCCGGGCAGGCCAAACGTACCTCCTGAAGGCAGGTTGGGAAAACTTCTGCATTACAAGATGCTGCTCGCGCCACAGGGAAGTGAAAGTGGCGATGGCAATGACCGCCGCCAGGATGGGTGGTACCGGCAGATTTGTGCCAAGCTCCGGTGGCAACTGCAGCGCATGCCAGCAGATCTGCTTCAGGCTCCTTCAAAGGGGAAAACAGGAGGGACACAAGGGAGTGCATACTGAAATAGGACTACACCCGTGTAATTTGCTTCTTGAGTTCATCCTGTGTGGCTTCAGGGCTTCCTGCCAATGTCGGCAGACAGCAGCGCAGGCATTCATCTGACTCCACAGCTCCAGAGCCAGCAACATGGCCTCTAACGGACTCAAACCCCAGACACTCCCATGGCACAGGCCGCCGCGCCAATCTGCCTCGGTGTAGTTGAGCAGGAGGTCCAGGACCGAAGATCCCACCGTGGGATCCAAGATGGGCGACAGCTGGTTAGAAGACGCCTGGACAATCCTCGTCTCTTTGTAGACCTCGACCAAAGGCCTGAGGCTGAGGCCGAGGCACTCAGTAAGAGAGCACTCTCCCTTGCAAATCTCTCTTTAGCTCGTCAAGTCATGAAGTGTATTCAATGCACAAATAAATTGGGGCTTCTTTGTAGCCTGGCGGCCCTGGCGCTGGGCCGATGACGGGCTCCCAGCGTCCCAAAAGGCCCAGAGGACCTCGCCGGACGTAGAGGAGCTGCGGCCCATCCCAATCAGGCAGGTTGAGGGCTCGTCGCTGACATAGCAAGGGATGGAGGGGCAGAACATCCGCCAGTAGACACCACATAGACAGCTCTTCGCTATAGACGATGGAGAGAAGCGGACCGTTTTGAAACCCTTTGGTGCTACGATGGAAGATCCCGTTGCACTGGCTCCATCCTGCTTGCCCGACATGCAGCAGGGAAACGTCTGGTGTGGCTGGCTGCAGCAGCTGCGTTGCTTCGGGTACATCTATCGCTCTCGCGCACAAGCCGCAGCGCCAATCCCGCAAGCAGGAATCGTTTGACCCATGTGGTCTGATCACGAGAGTCGCAACACCGGGGACTGCGGATCCTGACCGCTCCACCACTACACTGCAGCGTTCACAGCTCAGTGTTCCACGGGATAGGTTTGCTGAAAGACTGGCTGGAAGTACAACCCTTGAAACATCACACCAGAATCCCAAGCGTAGTGAACAGTCGTCCACAATCTCACCGATTTCGTAGATATGCCTAACGTGCACTTGTGCGACCGTGTCGAAGGCCTGGAGTACAACGCAAGCAGCTGAGTTGCCAATCCGGTGAGGACATGTGGTTTGCACGATGGATGTATCAGGGTCCATGCTTGCGATGTCGACGCAAATATTGCGAAGGATGGAGAACTTGCTGCCGACGACATCATCTACGATGAACGTGTCTGCCTCAAGCCCTGACACTCCTTCCACAAGAATCTGTGCACCCGTGGCAAAATTGTGGCCGGGAGCTGTCAGCGTTGTTCCATACCTGTGGGACTCGACTTTGGTAACCTTCACGGAGGACATATGGCCGGATCCCCAATATTCCGGCTGTGCTAATTACTGTAATTATTGCGGCTCGGCATTCTTCGAGCCGAGACTTGGCGACATGCAGCCCAAAGCCAGTCCGATCCTGCAACCATCAACACAATCTGAAGAAACAAAAACTTACACATCGAGGTGCGGTGCTCCTTACGAACACCAGGAAGATAAAGCCGGACGCGAAGGATTCCAAAGAAGGAGACCCTTCTCACAAACTCCGAGCTGCAGGGGCTCACTCTCATTACCCCCGCCTCCAGCCAGACGCAAGCTCCCAAGTCCAAATGGTTCGTCGGCCTGCGGCAGCTGAGACTCCATGCCTCCTTAGGCCTCCCGGCTTTCAATGGAACCGGAGCCAAGCCAACTTTGGGGCGATTCGACCGAAACGGCAGCCAAGAGTTTTTTTAAGCTTGACGAGATGAGTTCCTGCTGACTCCTTGCCACAGACCTACGTGCTAGAGCCCTGCAGCACTTTTTGAGAGACCCTAACAAACACACATTGCAGTCCTTTCCTTGGTCCTTGACAAGTCCGACTGCTCGCAGATCTTGCAGAAACACCTTCCCAAATCCTCCACGAAATCTATAAGCGATCCGAGGCCCGGTCTCGTCCAGGATCAGCAGCAGCGGCTCAACGAACCTGGGCTGCTTCGTGCCAGTGTCGCGTCAGCTGTGCGAGGTTTTGTGCTATAGAACGTGGCGCTTCAAAAATTAAAAATTGAACTTGCAGAACCTCAAAGAAACATCTTGCTACCAATTCGGTCACAGGCACAGCGCCTGTGCCAGGGCTACGCGCATCCGCCACCCACCAGACATGTCCTTGGTGGCCTGCGAACGACGCGACAAGACCCATATTTCGCAATGCCGTCCTCCCCTCTGTCAACTGCTTCAGGTCACCTCCGAACTCCGAAAGGCCCCATAACCCATAGTGCCTTCTGCATCATCTGCGGGGAGAAGCCCAGACCGTGGAGCAGCTCGCAGGCCCTGCCGAGGTTCTCGGGACTCCGCAAACAAACAGTTGCCAAGAGTCTCTTTCAGCCTCGGCTCGAAGGTTGAAGGGTCCATCTTGTCCAACTTGTCACCGATGACCTGGACAGTGTCGGAAATCTTCCTTGCAAGTTCACCTTGGCCAAGCCTCTCATGCAACAGTCGCACGAGTCGTCGTCGATCTCCTCGTCGTCGTAGTACTAATCGTCACAGTAGTAGTATAAGTGGCAGCTGCAGAAGCAGTGGTAAAGTCGTCGTCGGCGTCGTCACCGCAGTAGTCGCAGCCGTAGCCGTAGCCGTAGCCGTAGCCGTAGCCGTAGTCCTTAGTCGTCGTCATCGTCGTCCTCGTCGTGGCAGCAGGAGCGGAGCACAAGAACAGCAGCAGTGATGCTATAGTAGCAGTAGCAGCGGTAACAGTGCAGTGGCAGTAGCAGTAGCGATAACACTATCACTAGCAGCAGCCAGTAGCAGCGGCGGTAGCACTAGCAGTAGCACAGGCAGTGCCACTAGCACTAGCACTAGCAGTAGCAGCAGCAACAGCAGCAGGAGCACGAGCAGTAGCAACAGCAGCAGCAGCAGCAGCAGCAGCAGCAGTAGCAGTAGCTGTAGCTGTAGCTGTACCAGGAACAGGAGCAGGAGCAGCAGCAGTAGCGGTAGCAGGAGCAGGAGCAGGAGGAGGAGGAGGAGCAGGAGTACTAGTAGTAGTTGTAGTAGTAGTCGTCGTCGTCGTCGTGGTCGTAGTCGTCGCCGTCGTCGTCGTCGTAGCACTACTATTACTACTAGCCACCTTCCCTACCAACCACCTGGCGCCTAAACCCATCACCATCATCGTTAGTGTTTTTTTGGACTACAACATCACGAAAGTACTGTAAATACCGACTAAAACGGATGTGCTCTTAAACAGTGTTTAGGAAAGGTGGTTGGTAGGCGGTGCTCCTACTCCTCCTCCTCCTCCTC